>ML810602.1:127413-145994 GCA_009831015.1 Picea engelmannii | reverse complement strand
GAAGATTCTTCAGATCCCTTCTTTTTCTCAACTTTGGATCTACACTGCTTCTTGTAGTGCCCTTCTTTTCCACACCTCCAACATACCCTTCCAAACTTTTCAGGAGATTTAGATCTACCCTTAGACTTAGATCTCCCACTTGATAAATTAGATTTATTTCTTTCCTGGAAACGTCCTCTTGCAAATAATGCGTATGTGCTATGTCCTTCCATATTCTTTCGTCTGATCTCCTTCGACAACAAGGATGATACCACTTCTTCAAACTTCAAAGAAGTTGTATTACTACCTATGGCCACAACCAAACTATCCCACGAGTCTGGTAAAGAACACAACAAACTGATACATTTATCTTCATCTGAAATTTTAATATCAACACATACTAACTGACTTACCACAGTATTGAAGGCGTTCAAATGCTCTGCCACCGAGTCTCCATCTCTCATCCTCAAGTTATATAGCTTCTTTCTCAGGAATAGTTTATTTACCAGGGACTTAGATTGATACAACTTCCCCAACTTTTCCCATAAATCTTTGGCTGTAGCTTCCTCTGACACATTCAGTAATATTGAATCGGAGAGACACAGTCGAATTGTGCTCTTTTCCTTCCGATCCGTCTTTTTCCAATCATCTGCAGAAGTTCCTGTAGGTTTCGTACCTGGATCTACCGCGATCCACTGATCTCTATCCACCAAAAGATCTTCCATCTTGATCTTCCACAACTCAAATCTTTTCCCATTAAAATTCTCGATCCCCATCTTCGAATTGCTTGCCATTTCTTTTCACCTGAAAAA
The DNA here is from genome assembly GCA_009831015.1 of Picea engelmannii. NCBI lineage: Eukaryota > Viridiplantae > Streptophyta > Pinopsida > Pinales > Pinaceae > Picea > Picea engelmannii. The sequence goes on along the minus strand of ML810602.1, from coordinate 145,203 downwards.
CAATACCGCAGATCTCCCACTGTAACAAGGCTTATCACAGTCCCGAGCCAAACCCTTGATGACAAAGGCGTCCCCCTGAAGCCAATAAAGATCTGATACAAAATGTAAATTCTAACCTTGGACAATATCTACTGCAAACTGATATTCAGAAAAGAACAGAAAAGATACAATGATAAATACAAACATTACACAAAGATTTTTCACCTGGAAACCCAAACCGGGAAAAACCGGCATATATTATATTCATACATTATGTTACATTGTTTACAATACAATATACATATAGGATCCAGCGACATCCAAAACCCTAACCCAATGACTTGGATTAGTCCAAAACCCTAATTCCTTAACCGGAAATAGAAAACCATCGACAAAAAACCATGTGCCGAAAACCACCTAATATCATGTGGTCCCGGAAATATGTTGTCCCGGTAATATGTCGTCCCGGAAACATGTCGTCCCAGAAATATGTCGTCCTAGCGGAAATATGTCGTCTCGAAAAAAAAAATCGGGTGCGCTGCCCTCGAACCCCCACGCGGGGGGGTCTGCCCCCCTTCTAACCCCCCTGCACGCCCGACACAGATGCTCAGACACTACTACTCATGAAAAGAATATTACACATACCCAACATTCACTAATCACGACACTTTGACTTTTCCCTTGACTTTCTTATATGTTATTCATTCTTAAGATATTTAAGATTGTTATATATGTAATTACACAATCGAATAATTGAGAAAATAATTGATCTCAACTTGACTTCATTTTGACCAACTCTGAGTATGATATATTACATTACGCTTTAGCAAACAATGCATGAATTATACATGTAATTATGCTTTTCTGCCCCTCAATCTTTCTGAGAGACGTAGTGACTCAAATATGTTAGCAAATTAGTCCTAGAGGCAAAGAGGGATTTGATCCAGCCGCAGGTTCCTCGATGACTATCTTGTTAGTAAATAAACAATTGATTCAATTTTGAGCATGCCCTTTCGAATGCTTCAAATGCAATTCTTCCAGTCATGAATTATATATGTAATTATGCATATTTGAAAGATCAATTTCGCTAACTAGCGTTGTCGTTTGAAGAGTCATGTTTTCAAATTCTCTCTATATATGATATTCTGGTACGTGAGAACCGAAAAACTCTCTCTACTTGCTTGCTAAGTGATAACCTGACCTTCGACAATGCTGATATTATATATTTAATTACGCTCTCCTCACTCTCCTTTGTCAAACGAGCCATTCTTCCTCTCCCTTTGGTCAAGCATTTTGTACCTCACTCTCCTTTGTCAAGCTAGCCAATCTTCCTCTCCCTTTGGTCGAGCACTTTGTACCTCGCCCTCTTTACTCATGCGAGCCATTCTTCCTCTCCCTTTGGTCAAGCACTCCATACCTCGCCCTCTTTACTCAAGCGAGCCAAACCCCGAATAATCTCTGAATTTGTTTGGCCCAATAAGTGATTGAGAAAAGAAGAAATCAATCTGATACAAATTGACAAGGTCAATCCTTCACCAATGTTGCTATTATATATGTAATTATGCTATTTCGAGAGATCTATTTTGTTCATTTCTCAATTCATGAATTATATATGTAATTATGCATTTCTTCCCTCATTATATATGTAATGATGTATAATAAAGTAACTAGAGAGATAATAAATAGAACCACACAATGTAATCCATGTTATACGAAGAAGCAGATCGTTTATCAGTTTGGATTGAATCTCCTTATGTTAAGATTAATATCGTTCCTCGCTTGAGAAGGCACCGCTATTAACAAAATACTAGGGGATCAGACTCATTTCTGACAATACTGACAAGTTTACTAGGAAACCGACTAGCGAAAGGAATTATAATCTCCCCATTAACAATAAGTAGGATCTAACAACTAGAAGCAAGTGCAAGTTCTGGACCAAGGGCTATCAAGTAGGAGCGTTGATTAAGTGCCTTTGCAGTGGTCTTTACCAGTCAGGTATAATGGGTTTGAGAATAGATTCTTATTCTTGGTGGGGCGCTTCAAGCAAGTGTAGTTCACCAGTTCCACCGAAGGAGGAGTTTTCCAGAAGGGAGTTCCCGCTCCGGGCACCTACTACTACTTCCTATTAGAGTCTTGTTTCCATGTAACATAGCGAAGAGTTTTGAAGATATGCTATGTACAGTGTGATGCAAGCAAGTTGTAACATGGTTACAGTGAGTGAATGGATAGCTCAATTCATGAGACGAGCTCTTTCTGCAATCTGGGACTTGTTTATTTTTTTACAGAAGTTGATTAATGGACTACTCTTCCTACGGGGGGTGAGAGAAAAAGACATGTGTATTAGAAAAGGAATCTCTTTTTTTCACATCTCTAGGGACAGATTGAATTGTGCAACAAGGGGAAAAGTGCTCATTCTTTCTTCTTTCACCAAACTTTATGAAAATCCCTCCTATCCTATGTGAGTCCCTAGAGCTTGCTTCATATACGTAGAAATCCATATCACTCAATGTTCGAGGTGTAGTTATAATGGGAAAGGTTCGGTAAGGGAACTAGATGCTTTCAATAGAAAGGGAAAATATTTGGCGCTAGAGATAGATAGGGAATGACGTTGTTTGTTGTTTTCCATTAAAAAAGTCGTGTTGTGTGGAGTTGTTCCTTTCGTGCTATATATATATAATAATAATAAGAATGATCTATGCTCCAATCAATATAAATAAATGTCCTATGACATATATTCATTCCCCTTCTTCTTGTTGGTTCAACCCTCGGTTCTCGTTATCAAAAGAAAAGATTTATAATTGAGTTGAGTGGAATGGAAGAAACGAGACTAGCAGCTTGATTGAGTAACTAACTATTGGCGTAGATTGAATTGGACATAGAATTGCACTTAACGTATCCTAGCCAACTTAAATAATAGAAAGGGGGAATTAATTCCATTTTCCATCCAAAGTATGACATAATAAACACGGTTGCCCCATTTATTCGAGCTCATAAGAAGGAAGCATGCCAACCACATAGATAAATAATTAGCTGCTTCATCACCATGGGGAGTGTTCTGGTGCTAGACCATCCTGTGCAACTTTCATTCAATGTTGGATACGGTCACCACAAATTCGCAACATATCAGCTACAGAGATATGAAGCACGTAGTTGAGTCAGGTGGCTAATCTCACTCTTTCGAATGCACCGAATCAACTTCTATGAGCACTAGCACCAATAAACAAAACTATATCGGATATCGAGACTTAGCTATAGCTATTACGTAGATAGGACTGGATTCCAACCAAGTTATTATAGGTGAGAGGTGACAACCTTATATACGTAATTTCTTCTAGAAAGATTTTAGGTGGATAACAGGCCATGGTTTCTCTTTCCAAAAACACTTATTATAATAGTAGGGGAATTCATGTGCCTAAAAGGTGGGTTTGGCCTAGTGAATCGAGATGATCCAACTATTTTTCTTTAGGTTCTCCCATTTGGAAGGTAGGGTGACAGAGGATCTTTAGTGATTCAAGTGGGTAAGTATCACCCTTACGAATGTACCTTTTATAAAATCATATATCGAGTTCGATGTTGATCGAAATGGAAGAAGTATCAATAAGGTTGAGTCTCGTTTACTAGTTAGAGTTGATGTCAAGCCTTACCCAGGAATGACCACAACTTATGTATGTAAAAGGAAGTGATGAAACTTCCTGAGAGATGAGCGAGTAGAGCTCCATGAATGTGTACCTAGTTTCATAATCGTGCAACGTCTGACTCATGAATGAGACTGCATGTACAACATCATTGAATGGTTTTTAGTAAATTGAATATGGGATTGGACATGGAACCAAAGAATCTGCAACACGTAAACCATTAGTTTATGCCCCAGCAAATCCAGTTTCAAACCGAGTGAAAGAAGCAGTTCAAAATCCAGTTCGAGAGCCAACTGGACTATATTATTTACGTAATTTAACCACAAAATAAAGATACATAAAATAGACCAAATATTTGAAAATGACTAGTTTCACACATCTGGCAGAAAATAGGGGCTAAAACAACCTTCTTCTATCATTTTCTATTGGGAAGCATGATATTGATTATATTGGTTGGGTCGAGATGGATTTGAACCAGCGTAGGCATATTGCCAACAGATTTACAGTCTGCCCTCATTAACCACTTGGACATTGACCCAGGAACAAGAAATTAATTCAAAGTCTTTAGGTTAAGACAGTGAACAAAACGAATGGATATCCTATTTCATGGTACCTCTAGGGGAAGTTGAATCCCCATTGCCTCCTTGAAAGAGAGATGTCATGATCCACTAGACGATAGGGGCCGCCAAGAATTATACTATGAAAGCTTCCTATACTTCATCTTTTTTAGGGTAGGAGAAAAGATAGAACCTTCTAATTGAATTGATTGGAAGTGAAATCAGAAACTCATGTCATTGACTTTTTCTGGTCCTTTGGTTAATCTGAACTTCCAATGAATCATCTCCAATTCAATAATATTTTGAAAATTTGGGTAGAGGACCAAATAATAGTTGATTGAGCCGTATGAGGTAGGAAACCCTCAAGTATGGTTTTGAGGGAATATTTTGTCCTTTATCCCCTCTTCCTCCATGTTGATTCCGACAAATTCATTTATTATGGCAAATCCCCCTCTATCCTTTGGAGTTCCATCTGGAGGGAGTCATATTCACACTATGGGAAACCCCCATCCCATATCCCCTTCGGCTGGGGGCAACATATGTAACCCTCATTATGTCGTTTCCATGGGCATGGTGCCCATACAAAATTTTATGAATCAATTTGGAGGAGGATATTATCCTACCGGACAACGCCATGGAATATACCAGAATCTTGGATGGTCTGCAATCCCTCCGTCCCAATCTTTATTGGAAGCATGGGATCATACGCCGCAACCCCAAATCCCTTTTATGGCCATACTTAATCTGCCATATTTGTGAAAATCAATTAATGACCATGTACGTCACGATCCATTATGGCCCCCCACCCCCACCAAGCTTCCTTCGAACATTCCAAAATTCAAAGGAAATACTGGTGAGGATCTGAGTGATCATGTCACTACTTTTCATATTTGGTTCTCGTCTAACTCCCTGATTGATGATTATATTCATTTGAGGTTATTTTAACACACTCTCATGGGGGTCACCATGAAATGGTACATTGAGCTACCGGGGGGAACAAATAGAAACTTTAATCAGATGATTTTGGTCTTTCTTAACCACTTCCAATTGTCAGTTCATTACGATGTCAGCATAGAAATTTTTTCGGACCTCCGCTAAGATAAAGCCACACATATCTTGGACCATATCCAAGAATGGAGTAGACATAAGAGGTTGATCAAAGCCTACATTCCTCCAGATTTTTTGCTGGAATGGTTCCTTAATTCCTTATTGCCTTATATTTAGAAGGATGTTTCTACATCCGTAGTAACATCTGAGGAAGAAGTTGTTTTCAAAGCCCAACAATTGGACCTCATATATGCTCAATATGGGATGTTGTATGAAATTCTTCCTGACGTGTTGCGGTCAAACTATGACCCTAGACAAAAGCATGTGCCTCATGTCGATGGCATCATAGGCTCCATAAATGCTAAGTCTATAAATTTGTTGACTAACCAGTTGAAAGATTTGTCTCTAAGCCATCCTGTAGTAGGACAAGCCTCGAATTTGTCCTCCACTCCCACTCAGTCTACAGATGTGAATTCTATATAGTCGTCAACTAACCCAAATGGTAAACATCAACCAGGAGGGAATAAAAGGAAAGGATGAGGTAATAATCGTAAGGGTGGGAAAAATAATAACAAATCCAAGGACGACACTAACAATGATAGATCGAATATAAATGTTGGTGAGGGAAAGAAAGAAAAATGGAAGGTGAAGTTTCCTTGTAAAATTTGTAAAGATGATCACCCTACCCACCTATGCTCCAAAATAGAGGAAGCCTCGAGGCTCTTATCAAAGTTGCCCATTTTGCTGATAAATCCATTTATGCATAATTAGCACATGGCCTCAGGGACCTCTAACTCCATAAATGCATCGAGCGGAAGTCAAAACCCCTCGACACATGAAGGTGGCCATCTATGTGTCAAGATGGTCAAGTCTCATATTAATGTAGCCACTCAATCTCATGGTTATAGTTATTCACAGACTTTTGTAGGTCCAGAGTATCCTCATCCTCCAAAAAACTCCTTGTAGATCGAAAACCCAGAACCTCCACCTCGTATTCTGAAAGGAGTACTAAAGCGTTATTCCCACAATCCTAATGCCAGAGCTACCCAGAACTATTCGATTGTCTAAGATATGGGTCAAACCCTTTGTGTGATGTTGACTTTGGAGGTGTTCCAGACGTGTCCTTCACATAGGAATGCCTTGTTATCTTCTTTAAGGACTCTAGACCCTTGTGGCTCGAAGGTTGTTAAGTTTGATGTCACGGATTTTAGGCCTCACTTACCTTACCACCTAGCCTTTCAAATCCATGTGGAGTACATAAAAATTACCATCAAATGCACTATAATTGATGAAGGTATGGTGACATGCATGATGTCCCTAACTTGTTGGAAATCCATTGGCTATCTGACTTTATCCCAATCTATGACTATGTTGACCTCTTTTGATGAGCGTTCATTCCAACCCCACATAATTATTCTTGGTTTTTGGCCCATTTAGGTGGAAAGACAGTGGAGGTTGATGTCAAGTTGGTTGATGCACCCCTCGACTATAACTTACTACTAGGGTGTAATTGGACTTATGTCATGACTACAGTCGTGTTGTCCATTTTCTGCACTTTATGTTTTCCTCGCGAGGGGAAAATATTGACAATTGATCAATTTTCCTTTCTGCATGCTATTTATAATGCATCAGTTGGACCTTGAGTCCCTGTGATCTACAATTCTCAGTAGGCAACTGAGGATGTTGGTGTCAGAATGTATTCCTCTCTCATGGGTAGCTTTGATTTTGTGGAACCAAATCATCACATGCATGTCATTTCTAGTGATTCTTCATCGTCGATGAGGTTTGTTCCTTTTCATACTTCATATTTCAATGACCCTTGGATCCTACATTCCCCGACTATGTCATACAAAGGTCAGTCACACATTGGGATGGAAATTCCACTATCAGTAACATAAATTGCGTATCAATCTATTCTTGACGTTACTGCTGACCCAGATCCTTTCTCCTCGCAGACAGATGAGGAGGATCATGTTCTAGAGCTCATATGGGATGTCCAATATTCTTGTTCCATGATTTCCTCAACAATACTTTACCCTCGAATGAAGCCACCTTAGAGGCCATGTATGGTCTTGATAGGCCTTGGGATGATATGCATCATCACTCCTATTTCCTCCCAGAGCTTGTTAGGATTGAATAAGATGACTTTAGCTCTACCTTGAGTGAGACGGTCGGTCACACTGTGGTTCCATTAGATACACGTGGTATTTATGTTGAGGGAAACATGGAGAATATTTCTCCTACTATCACGATCGACATATCTCGAATTCCTGGAAAAATTGAAAATGTATATATCGGTTCAGATTGTTCGCCTGAAGAAATTCAGATATACACCAATCTCTTCAAATAATTTCATGATGTATTTGTTTGGTTGTATGAAGAGATGCCAGGGATTGACCCCAACATTGTCGAACATGAGATTAAGACCTATCTAGATGCTAGACATGTTTAAAAACATCTTAGAGTTGTTAATCCTAGGAAGGTCGTTGTTATCAAGGCAGAGGTAGAGAAGCTACTTAATGTTAGTTTCATCTACCCAGTTCCCTTGACTGAATGGGTGTCCAACCCCGTTCTCGTGAATAAAAAAAAAGGAGCCATTTGTGTATGTATGGATTTTTGAGTCCTAAACAAGGCTTGTCCTAAAGACAACTTCCCAACTCCTTTTATTGACCAGATTCTTGATGAGTGCACAGGAAGCGAAGTCTTTTATTTTATGGATGGATTTTTAGGGCATAATCAAATTCAAATCAAACCCAAGGATCAAAATGAGATGGCGTTTATTTGTCCTTGGGGTAATTTTTCATACCATAAAATTCCTTTCGGCCTTAAAAACGTCGGAGCAACCTTCCAATGTGTCATGACCTTTTCTTTTCACGATCTAAAACATATTGCCGAATCTTACCTAGATGATATTGTTGCTCACTCTCACAAGAGAGTAGATCACTCCACTCACCTTCGATTAGTATTTGAGAGATGTCATTACTATCACATTTGGTTGAACCCTCACAAGTTCATATTTTGCATTAGGTCTGGTCATATTTTAGTATTCTTAGTGTCTAAGAATGGGATCATGGTAGATCCTATGAAGGTTGAGGCAATACTTCAATTTACTCCCCCACACAACATTCAACAACTTCAAGGTTTATAGGGGAAGGCTAATTTTCTGCATCGGTTCATAGTGAACTATGCCATTTTAACTAAGGGTTTCATGCATCTTTTGAAGAAGGATACTCCATTTATATGGAATGATTGAGCCCGGGAATATTTCGATGCTCTTAAGAAAGATTTGGTATTGGAACCTCTATTGAAGCCTCTAGACTATAGTAGAGAATATTTTCTTTACATAATCACGTCTGAAGGGATGATTGGTATGGTTATGGTTCAGGAGGACGATGAGCTCCATGAGCACATTGTCTACTATCTCATTCAAAACCTAGTTGGTATTGTACTGAAATACTCTAACATAGAGAAACTAGAGTTGGTATTCGTACATGCAGTTCAAATATTACGACATTATATATTAGTTTGAAAAACTACCATAGTTGCAGATATCAATCCATTTCAGTACGTCCTCACCAGGCGTATCATAGGGGGGGAAAACAATAAGTGGATTTTTATTTTTCAATATTTTGACCTCGATTTCTCTTTGTCGAAGTCTAATAAATCGCTAGTTTTTATCGAGTTGATATCGGACTTCCCTTGACTAGATGAGGACATTTTTCATGACGATTCGTTCGTGGATGAAAATATATTCCTTATATCATCTTCGGACCCCTGGTATGGAGACATTCTAAATTTATCTTCAAACCTTGAAGCTATCCCAACATTTGTCGAGAGACGATCGACAACGTATATGTCATCAGGCTAAAAACTACCTTATCATCGATGACACTTTGTATCATCAAGGAGTAGATAATATTTTGCATTTTTTCTTGACTCACAAGGAAGTTGAGTCTGTTCTCAATGACTTTCACAGTGGGGCTTGTTGTGGTCATTTATCTAGGCTTGCGACAACCCAAAAAATATTACAAGTTGATTATTTTTTGTTGTCGGTTTTTAAAGATTGTGTTGAAGCGGTCAAGAAGTGTCACCCTTGCCAGGTGTTCACTCTGAAAATGCGCTCGCACCAAACCCCTCTTCACCCAGTCATCACCGTCGGTCCCTTCACCAAGTGGGGGGTAGATTTTATGGACTATAACTTAGCTTTGGCTGGGGGGCATCAACATATCATTGTGGTCATGGATACTTCACTAAATGGGTAGAGGTCATGCCTACCATTTAATATGATGGTAATACTACAAGATTCTTCGTATTCAACCAAATTGTAGCCCGACTCAGTTCCCAAGAGAAAATTTCATTGATCATGGAAGTCACTTTTAGAATGAAATGATGAAAAATTTAGCATCAAAATTGGGGTTTAAGAACAATCATTCTTCCCCTTACTATCCCCAGGAAAATGACAAAGTATAGGTGGTGAATAAATCTCTCAAGACCATCTTGCAAAAAAATGTCATCCAGAGTAAATCTGACTGACATGCTTTACCCTGCACTTTGGGCATACCGAACCTCGGTAAATACTTTCATCAATTTTTCTCCTACATGGCATGGAGTCGATTCTTCTGATTGAATGCAAAATCCCTTCCCTCAAGTTGGAAATTGAGCTCCTACTTGTCACATCCGATATTGAAGAATGCCTTGTACACTTAGAGCATCTTGATGATCAACGTCGAGATGCCTCTATGGATATCAAAGTGAATAAACGACATCTTAAGGTTCAGTAAGATGATAAATTTTCCATATCTAAGGTGGATTGTAGTCCAGCATGTACAACAACAGTGGAGTTGTTGTGATAAGTCTCCAAGTGGGAGATTGTTGGTTGTGGAGCTTGATTATCTTCTTGTTTCATAGGTCTTTGTTTTCAGCCATTTTTATACCCCATGAAGACTGTACACCCTGGAATATTGTACACCCCTCCACATGGGGGGGTTGTAGGGGGGGCTTTCCCCCCCTGTGGGGTTCGAGGGGCTCATCCTCCCGGCTGGGGATTCCAGGGGAAATAGGACTCCCATAGGGGGTCTGGGGGACAACATTCCCCGATGGGGATTCGCGGGTGAAGATCATGAAGGAAAAATTTCCTTGTAAATGTATATTGTAATTTTATAGTAAATCTAGACTGTTCATTACAAGGTCACATATCTAATCATATAAGTTATGTTAGGGTTTTTTTCCCTAGAAGGAAACCCTCTTTTATGAGGGAATTTTATTGTGCCTATGTATCGTTATGAATATTGTATTCTGAGAGAGGATATTGTGAGAGAAAGAAGAGGAAGTTACAACGGGTGTGTTGTAGGTTGTATCCCTTCATTTTCCTGGATAATAAAAGGTAGGGACCTAGAAATTTCTATGGTGGATGTATCCCAGACTGGGTGAACCATGTATATCTGTGTCTCTATTGTATTGTGTATCTTATGTGTTTTATTTCCACATTTGTTTTATTTTATTGCTCTGTGATCCTATTTTTCTAACAGAAGAATGCCTTGTACACCTAGAGCATCTTGATGAGCAGCGTCGAGATTCCTCTACAGATATCAGAGAGAATAAATGATGTCTTAAGGTTCAGTATGATAGGTCTGTTTGTCCTCGGCAGTACGTTGAGGGTGACTTGGTTCTCCTGTATGACCAAGCCAAAGAATCTTTGGGGGCAGGAAAGTTCAACCCCATGTGGCACAGTCCTTATATCGTGCGATGTGTCTTAGAGAAAGGAGCCTATGAATTGGAATATTATGAAGGGAATATGTTGGATGAGACTAGAAATGGGATCTACCTTAAAAGGTATTACGCTTAAGCCCTCAAATATTGGGCGTGACCTTTTGTATACTAGTGTATTTTAGTGTATATACATCTTTTCCTTTGTGTCATAGGTTTGCTTATCAAGTTTTCTCTTGGTTGGCAGATGTCAATGGAGTCCTCATCTTACTTAGGATTCACGAATGGTACCAGTTTTCATGTGTGGAACAAGTCTTCCGTTGCTTGGGTCATTTACTCACCTGAGGGCGAACTGGTATCTTTAGGTGGCATTCTTTTGGAGCCATCAACGAATAATATGGTTGAGTATAGTGTCGTTATAGAACTATTACGCGACGCATTTTCACATGGTGTTTGGTATTTAGAGGTTCGCATGGACTCCTAGTTTGTTGTATGTCAGTTAAACAACAATTACCGTGTGTGAAACCCTACTCTACTCTGACGATTCCTACGGGTACGAATTTTGGAACAATACTTTGATTTTCTTACTTATAATCACATACCTAGAAGTTCTAGTCATGTATCTGATGAATATGATAATTATATTTTAGATTGGAATTTGTCACATAACTAAGCAAAGAAATCACATTCATGCATGTAACATCGTAACATATATACGTAAAGTCGAAGACCAATTTTTTTTTATATTTCATCCTTTCAAAAAAAATATTGTGTCATAGTACAAAATGGGGTTCACACCCTTAATATATATATATATATATATATATATATATATATATATATATATATATATATATATATATATATATATATATGGCCGGTATATAATATGACCATGGACTCTATGCCTGTGGCACCGGATGCTTATCATGATAGCACACTATGACGTTTGTGAGATGAAGGTAGAGTCACACCCACCACTTGTCATTGCATAGCCTCTGGCAGATCCTCCACTTGAACCATAGGAATCATGTGCGTCAATCGAGACAGGTTCCCCTACACATTCTACATCACTCTCTCTGCATCTCCTCCTGCATTCTCATCTCCCTGGATCCTTCGCCAATTTCGTGGGAATCCCTCTAGTCGTTTTGGACCTACATCTGTGTAACAAAGAAATTTTTAATACTTGATGCCATACAAAAATATTTGAATTTTTTTAATTTTTATTGAAAAGCACAAAAAAATGAAATATATAAAAACATTTCTTACCAATATCACCATAGGTGGAGCCTGGTGGAAAAGGTATGTTTGGATCCCCTCTGTAATTGATCTCACCGTAAGAGTCGTCGTCAATGGCTATGACCTATCAACACCACCAAAAAAAAAACTCATCATTGTAGGGGGTTGGCACCCTACCATCTCCTAGCTGCCTCATCACATCAGTCCACCATGACATGGTTGGATCACATTGTCCATGTGGATTAATCTATACTCTAGGGCTTAAGCCTAGAACCTGCTCAAAGAAAAAACTACAAAGAATGGATGCAAATCCAAAATTTCTCTTTTTCCCTTGTTTGCAATCTATCAACTGTCTCTTCATGTTAGCCAGCAGTGAGATACACTAGTCATAAACAATGGATCTTAAACACTCCACTGCATAAAACATGAGTGGCCTTGATTCCTGGTGCAATGAGGTCGGCCCTGAAATCTGTGTAAGAACAAGCACGATGATATTTAAACTCAGGTTCTCGATCACCATGATTGGGATTTGGCTCCCTACTTTATCTGTGCCTGCAACATAGTGGGTGGAAATGTACTCCTCCATAGTCATACCACCCCCAACCCCTCGAGCCTTGAGATTCACTACCTCACCTCAGTGATACAATCCTGTGGTGAAGTATATATCGTCCACTTCAATCCTCAATGGTTTCCCATCGAGGTTGAAGAACTCTGTCTCTGGATCCCAGTAGTTTACTAGCAACTGGAGTAACCTAACTTTATCCCTCATTCCCTTGAGAGCCCAAAATTTATAAAGGCCACATATTTTTAAATCTTGTTGGGCCCCTGCATCCCTTCCCACTGTTGCATCTATCTCTTCATTGTCTCTCTCCCTCCATTCAATCACCATCCTGCAAAGGAAAAGCCAATTTTTGAGTTAAATCCTTTCAAAAATGTGTTCACGGACTTGTACGTGGGATAGCTTGGTAACAATCACATATAGGGATGCATATATGCGGGAAAAATTTGCTTTTCCCGCGTATATGGGGTTGTATACGCGACCCAATGAATTGTCACCCACGTACACCCTAATTTCCATATTACAGACTCTAATACTAAAAAAAAGGGGCCTAAAAATGAAATTTAAACCATTGAAATTGAAGTAGAGGGGATGGGCACTTACTTGGTCCAAACGATTGTTGATTTCATTGATCATAGCTCACGCAATTGACACTTGAAGAACGTGGGGGAAATGGCCTAAAATGCACTATGTGGGTGAAAAAACTTAAATGGTATGGTAAAATGGTCTATTTTTACTATTAGTAGAATTTTTTTACCCACTTCATATAGTTCGTGCTAATTTTTTACCTTGTGGACTAACAATGCAGTGAAAATAATTGGTTTTTGGTGGTTTTGTCCAGGATGTTTTTGCGGTTTCCAGCGTCATATCGCCCATTCATGCCTTCGGTAGGTATATTGTTTCACCGACATATAGGATAGGTTGTCACTCCGTTTTTCACTCTTGCATCATCCTATGACTGTGATCCATACACCCTAGGTACGAACCGATTTATTAGAGACATGAAACCTTCCTACTGGTACTATAAGTGTCGTTATTAAGTGGTAGAGGCTTACAAAACATGGGTATCCTATTTAGAAATTTTGTGCTATTTGGTGCCCATGCAAAAGTTATTCCATAGGACCAGGAATTCCTTATAGTTTCGATATGACTTTGCATTCAAACCCCATATTCTTACTCACAATAATTCTGACCGTTACCTATGGGACTCCCCCTGAGTCTTGGTTAAGCTCTTTTCCGACTCTCTAAAAAATGAAAAATATTGTCAAGTGAACTTGTCTCTTTCACACTCATTAAATGGCTTTGAAAGGACGCCTATTTGGTGTAATTTTAACCCTTTTTCGTACCAAGTAGACTACTTACGAAAAATGAATACTCTAGTCACCATTGGATAGAAGTGTTCTCCTGGGTAATCACATTCCATCATCCTGCTTGCATTATTGAGCCTATTTCCAGTTCCCGCTTTCTTTTTATAAGCCTCTTGCCTCAAAAATTTTCATCACTAGCCAAGCAGAGCCTTTTATATATCATTTGTAGCTTGACACATGTACCCTAAGAGGAAACATCCCCTCGAGTGTCCATGACCCGCATTTCCTTGCATTGAGCATAGGTATGTTCAATTGTTCAAAACTAGTTTCTTACTCATGACACTTGTTTCCTCTCATGTATCATAGAATTTCTTTGCCTATGAAAAAACAAAAAAAGATGGGTGGGAAAACAATATTATCTCATATCGGCAGCAGTCCTGTCACCTTTGAACAGAGAACAAACTTTTGATTCCATTTTCATCCAAATTTTGGGTTTAACATGACCTTAGGAAGTTGAGCTTGTTACTTAGAGTTTACTCCTCTTACTGGTTATTCTTCCAGTCCCTATGGAGATTTTATTGATGCCTCCTGCATCACGAAGTTTATCATCAAGTCTATGTTGCCTGATTTATCCATATGTCTCATGCTCTTGTTCAAAGGAGGTCTATAAGCCCATGTCGTCCATTTCTCAGAACTCTTGACTTTTCATGTTGGTCATACCCTTAGTGTATCTCAAATCCACAAGAAGTTGTAGTCCTACCATGTACCATGGTCCTACTTTCATTATGGGTAGGTAACCTTGAACCCATCAGTTGACATCTCCTCATTGGTCGTTGACTGGGGTGTTTCCCTTGTGTTCGACAACAAGAAATATATTCACACATTCGGATTCATACAATGTCTTGGATTCCATTATCCTTATTGGTGGTTTCCTTGCCTTTGTCGGCAGTGTTTCTTATTGTATGTTATTCAGAGGGTCTATTTCATGCACTACTTGCATCTGGTGCATATGAGAGATGCATAGGGTCTTTCGTTCGTGAACATCCTATTCGTATGAGCTCCTCCTAATCATCAAGCTATTTCTTTGTACCTTGTGCTGACTGATGAGAAATTCCCTAATTCCCTCCTTTCAGTGGGTCTCCTTCCATCGACTTTATCTCATCTATTATGGAAATGAGACCTAGAGTCCTATGAGTACCTAGAGACTTGCAGTCATCAGTGGCAGGTTCTCCCACCATCGATAGTTGGGAATACATCAATGTCTCCTGATCGATGGATTCTTCAAGTGTTCGACCTCAACACCCTTATTCACACTTGTAGAATGTACTCGGTGCCTTGATACCTACTTTCATTATTGGTAGGTTGTCTCTCATTTGTTAACATTATACCTCAATGATCGGTAATCAAATGAAGTCTCATTGTGTTCAACCTCAACCCCTCTATTCACATGATGTAAATTTGCACCTTCAATGGAAAGTGTAGAAGAACTACAACTTACAGTAGTAGCTTTCCTAATTTGTTGTTGTCTTTCATTGGACCAATACTTATATGACTTTAGTGATCACAAGAGATCAAATTGTACTCCATTGTATATAGATATCTTGAGATTGATTTTGAGACTGGATTCCACTTTGCCTTGTTCATGACTATGATAGACTATGGCATATGTCTACATTGTATTGCCTATTCATGGCCATGAACAACTATTTGATATATTTCCACATGGATTTGCAGTGTAATTCAGATTGGAAGCCATGTGTACAAAGTCATTATGGATTGTAATATTATAATGGTTAACTAGAACTTCTAGTTGAGTCTCCATTACTCCACTTCTAGGAATTATAATGTATTTCGGCCATCGCATATACTCCTATGAAATCAAACATTAGGGGGCATCTATTACATCAAATTTTTCCTCACCCCATGCAACTTGCTTGGATGGACTTTCCATTTCTATATGCAAACTTAAAGTCCCCTTTTGTACCTTCCAGAGCCAAAAAAAACACATTTTTCCACACATATGCACCCTATCAGTTAGACAACAAGTGTATACACATGTTTCTCCACTACAGACTACGTACATCAGGTTTGGTACTCAAAATTAAAAATTATGTCAGGTTTCCATGCCATGTCACGAGATCCATGATCCTTGACCTTCCATATACTAGAAACGCTCTGAAACATCCCTTCAGTTCCGTTTGAAGGCTATAAATTGAGCTATATCCAAGCCTTGATGGAGATTCAACAATTCAACTTTGAGAGCAAAGACACTCTAGAGAAATTTCACTTCATATTGAGTCTGCATCCCTTTGTCCTTGAAATTATGAACCCCTTGTTCAGCCCCCAAGATCTTCCTTCTTTGCGATGGAGAACCTCATTGTCTCCTTTATATGATATTTCCTTTGGTGTAGGATTGAAGTGGTAGAGGCCCGAATGTAGGGACTTGGTTTCTTGGTTCTGATTTGTGTCGTTACAGAAGTTTGTCACCTATATACTTATGTTGATTATTTTAATAGAAATACTCTTCTCTCGTCCAATTGATATCTTGCAAATATTCGAATTATTATTCCATGGGCATATTTGTCATGTATGTTAATGGATTATGATAATCTATATGCTAACACTATATATTGTCATCATATACTTGTGTATATTGGTTTTTGAGGACAAGTTGCAGGTATAAAGCTTTGAGTTGTGTGCTCAATGGTGGTCTTCATCAAACGTTCTGACGAGGTAGGATCTTTCCCTTGTCTTGTTAGCATTTCATTTATATAGCATACTTGGGATTAGAGTTGGTTTTTGTGTGTTATTCTATCTTTTGTGGTTTACCCCATGCCATAGAGAGATTTTCCTCATAACAATTATTTAGTTTTTAATCATGTTGCCTTCAATAAGACCTTGTTGTCATCAAGATGGTTTACCTTTCTAGTAAACTTAGAATGAATGAAGAAAATAATTACCTCACAAGTATAGAGAAGACCTTATATTAGAAGTTCCCCTTATGTTCTCTCTCCCTTTGTCTCTTCTTTTGATTGAACATTTAATCTTTCCCAATAAGTTATGGCGGTTCAACTACCTTTCTTTTGTTAATATTAGTTAGCTTAACTAATATGTTGAGAAAAATAAATATTAATACATAAATAAGGGTCTATTTAAATAATAACTAAATAGGTGGGACCCCTGTCACTCCAATTTTAATTTCTTTAATGATCATCAAAATATGAAATATAATACCCAAAAAATTAATTCAAACATTCTCCTTGTAAATCCCATCCTTATATAAATATTCAAATATTTTAGTATCAAAATAAAACATGACTATTGCCCAAAAATAGAATTATATCCATGGTGTCCAAAACATTCTATCAAAATGTATTCTTGTTGTCCAAAACATCCTGTCAAAATGTATGCTTGTTGTCCAAAACACCCTGTCATCATATCAATAAAATATGCTCTAAAAAATAACATTAAAATCCATATTTATTGTGAGAGGTGGTTTGCCTCTTTTCACTACTTCCTTCCTTTGATCCTTTTTCTGATTTGTCTTGTGCAATAGCCTTCAATTGATTGGAACCTTGTGGGTGGATTTCATTGATGACTTGGGAGTAACTATCTTTGAGGTGGAGATGAGAGGACACTAATTTGGAAGAGCCTTTGGAAGACTTGGAGGAATTAGCCACCCCTTTTCCTTTATCTAACTCTGGCTCGAGGATAGAAGTTTTTAACCTCTTTCTTGCATGAGAGGACTAGATTGGTGAGGC
>ML810602.1:117269-127355 GCA_009831015.1 Picea engelmannii | reverse complement strand
CATCATTGACAGATTTCTCTTGTTGCATAGAAACATGAGGGGAACATGGAAACCAGAGATGTTTTGATGTGGTTGTAAAGGAGACCTCTCAGGTCTAGGTTGCAGAATCCCTTGGCCAACTAAATTTAAGAATCCGTCTTGGAAAATTTGATTCAGTTCTTGTGGATCATCGTCAAAATGTAATGAAAAACGTGGCCTTCTATGGCCTCTTTGAGAATTATTTCCTCTACCTTTGTTTTCACCTCTGCCATTGCTTCCCATGCTAAAAAAACTCATCTTGAAGCAATATTACAATAAAAATACGAAAACTTTTAACAATCCATTCACTAATACTCTACCTAAATAAAATCAAAATGTTGGCTCTATCATTCACAACATAATCATAAGAATTCCATCCATTGATACAACTCACCACATATTGAATTCAATAATCAATTGCAATTGAACATGGAGTGATAGGGTCATTGGGAATATGTGAGGATTTGTAATGAATGAAAAATGGTAGCATGGACGGGAACCAACAAATGAATATTGTTCAAGAAAAATGCAGATCCATTTTCTTCCAAAAACAATTTCTCCATATCAAAATTTCCAACTAAAATCATCATCCAATACTTTTTAATCCTTTCTTCTTAAAACTGAAATCCAAGATAACAGAACAGGGGATGAATTAAATGTTATTGGGAAGGTGGTGGGAATATAATGAGTGAAAAATGAGACAATGAATGGGAATGAGACGATTATTGTTTTGTTACATGAAATAACATTCATTAATTTTAAAATCATCATTACCATCATTTGCCCAAAAAAATTTGGATATTCGATGTTTATCATGCCATTGATTTCCAAATTAACATGACGAAACTAAACCCACCAAATTTCGTTTGTGAAAACAACATTTCTCTTTAACATTTAAAAATATTATATCCACGACATAGAAACAATTTTCTTTAAATTGCTCAATACCAATCTCAAGGAAATGACGGGATTATCAAACTTACAAGTTTCATTCTCTTTTTTTTCTGAATCATAGATATCCTTTTAAACTGGTAAATCCTTATGCATGATATTGTTGACAAATAAATTAGACTCAGTCATAATCATAACCAGAATGCCTCAAGTCAACATGAGAGGCTGAGAAAAAAAAAGTAAGACCTTTCAATTGTGCATCAGATAAAATTTACACTACGACCCCAAATAACAACTGCAAAAAACAAATCGGGTTCGAAAGCCCAATGAGAACCTGGTGGGCATCAACTCCACATCAAATTAAAAATCGATAGAATTCCCTCATGGGTAAATAAAAAGCGATTCGTGGTTTTATGAGTCTAACTAGTCTTTCCCACTATTGGGTCGAGACCATAAATAAAAATTCAAATCCGGGTGTACATTTATTCACTTGGGCACATGTTCGATGCGGAAAAAAAGGCTTGGAGCAAAAAAATAGGCGTAGGTCTTGAGGAATGGTTGCAAGCAAAGCCAAAACAATTCCTTCCCATCACAAACTTCTTTACAAACTTCCCAAAGTGACCGCAAGACAACAATGGTTTAAATAATACGAAATGACTGCAAGTTTTCCAAGTTCTGGGTAAGGAGTTAAGGGTATTATGCAGTAGTCACAAAACCCAACTATTCCCTTTATTCACCAGAGAAAACCGTTTACAAGAAATGAGTAAAACTGAATGTATTCACCATAAGACTTTTTCCAACAGTCATACCATAATAATACCAACATTTTCTCCAAGTGCAACACAACCACATACCTCAAATAGAATAGAATGTCGAATGATATGTTAAGTTTGAAACACTTAAATTCCAACAAGAAGAAACCCAAATCGAAATGTATTTTACACAGTTAGAATGCCCACAAACAATCCACTGCAAACTTTGGAAAACAAACACATTCTGCATACAAACTTTAAGAGACAAGCAAACGATTTTATCTGGAGTAGAGCTAACAATTCATGAATGAAGAGGTAAAATACCATACATGTAAGAAGAATGCTAAAATAATTAACAACACACAATTATTTTTCCTCCAAGGCCAAGCACAATGGAGGTGTTACTAACCAGAGCAACGAAAACAAGCACGAGGAGAATAGTGAAGGTGGTGGCTTCAAGGTAGGGTAAGAACGACATGCAGTAAATGCATGTTGCTTCCCCTCTTTCCACATTAAATTCTGTCAACCATGGCCAACTATGAAGCAAACTTAGCCTCCAAGACTTTTTTACATCAACAATATCAACCATCATATATCCAACATAACATATCATTTCCATATTCAAAATCGAATCGGGCCTCCCTCATGGATTTTCATAACTATTATATGCCCATTTAATACTTAATACCAAAATAACATGTCCTGCATACCTTGCAAGTGAAGGATTACCATTCAACATCATAATCATTTGCCCCTATATATAAATATACCATGAGTTTGCATGTGGCTTGTGATTAGAGTTTGAGAAATATATCAAAGTCTAAGTGTAGCAAGAATAAACTAAAATGTTTATTTCATGAAATAACATTTTCTCTTTTTAAAATAAAATTGCTAACAAACCCAACATCGATCAATTGCACATAGAAATAGGTTAGGATGTCCCTCCTTATTCTCAAAATGTGAAATATTTCTCATAAGGTAATCATGAGCACAATAAGAGGATCCATTTCTCTTATTATTTTTCAAAAAGGGGTCCCACCTATTTAGTATTATTAATAAATATATATAAGTAATAATGCATTGCAATCCATTTGCAGGCAGGAATTTTATGTTGCGCTTTTGGGCGTCAACACAACCTACTTCTTCATGAATTTATAGCTCCAGCCAGCTGCCACACACGCCCACTATGGCTACCGTCAACATCAAGCACTTTGCACTTCCTTGTTTCTCCAAAAAATGCATGTAAGAAATTCGTACCATACCCATTTGAATTTCCCTTTTTTTCATGCATATTGACTCTCATATTCCCCAACATTGATTGTACTCAACCCCCATGCTCTCATAACTATGGTATGTGAATTTTCACACCAACCCTCTTACATCCATTTAATGAGTGTCTTTGGGAACACACAAAAGGAAAATATAAGGTTATACACAATAATAATTTAAGGAAGGTGGGTTGGGATTAATACACATGAATAATTCCCCCTTGGGCCCCCTCTTAGACTCTCCCCTCTCTTGTGGTAAATTATCCCCCATTACTCTATCCATGTAAAATCCTGATTTATGAGAGGAACAAAATGAATAATAGACTGAATACAATAACATAGAGATACGGAGAAAAACAATAGATATCCAGTGAAAAATAACTTCTATTGAGTAAATAAAATAGGATGAAACTATAAAACTGTAGAATTGAAAATAACTTGCTCGAATGGTGGTAGCTATCTCTGAGAAGAGATGTGGATGCTACGCGTATCTGTATGAGTAGAATGGTTATAATGAGGCTCCAGAGGCCTTTTTAACATTACTCGTGAATGAAAAAACCCTAGACATCCAAAAACCTAACCCTAGGAGACGAAACGCCAAAAGTTATGTGGGCCCTGATGGGTAAGTTGGTACCTCAACTTCCAGAGGTCGTAACTTTTTCATGCGACCTCCATTTTAGGTACGTGATAGCCCGTTGGAAAGTTATTTTCGAGAAATACACATTATGTCGTCAAACTTTTACTCTGTTAACAAGTTGATTGTGGCAAGCCAAAAAAACATTGTTTAGGGGCCCAAAACAGCCATGGAAGTACAAAAAGATGTACTAACATGAAGACTTCCAAAATAAGCCAGTTGGATTAGGTGGGTGGCCACCAATCTCCACCTAGAAGTTGTGTAGAGATTCAGACAGTCCCGGAAGTGTAGAAACCACAATTACAGAAAATTACAAAAGAACGTTTTGAACTAAAAAATTGTCAAGAGGATCCAGTTGGAATAGGTGGGTGGCCACCAATATCCACTTGGATCAGTCCTCCCCCCTTAGCAAGCAATGGTCTCCATTTTGTTGAGTGCCCCCACCAGGTGAGTTTTAGGCTCCAATCTACTCAAGTAAATTAGAGTACAAATGATTATCAATCCGGTGTTTGTAAGACTTAGAGGCACATCCAAAGTATATGGATTTAGAGATAGATTTTATCTTTAATGGAGATAAACAAAAACCTATTCTAAGGCTGAATATGAAAGAGATGCTAAGATTCTATTCATAAGTCATCTTCATAGATCTCATAATAGTAATCAACACTTGTTTTTCTAAAGAGTAAAAAAAGTAAGCATTCGAGAGATGTTTGAACTAGTTCTAAGACCTATCAAATGTTAGAAGAACAAAAATCTTATTCAAGAGATGCATTCATTGTATTCTTCCATTCATTCATTAACAACTATCATCAAACCAAATCAAAGTACTAAAAGCATAAATAACTCAAAAATCATCCGTGACTATCTTAATTCTTGAAGTCAAACTACACATTGAATTCTCATTCAAGAAATCATTCACAATATGAGTAAGGCTTGAAAACATTAAGCATGTAACTTAGCTATGAAATTCATCTAACTACATCAAGATAAAACTCATCTACAACAAGATCTGATCTAAAACATGTACTTGAAAAAGAATACAAAGAAAGAGTGTACTAGTTTGGCAATGGGGGCCCTCCAATGCTTCACTGGTACACTTGATTTGACTCAGCTAAGAAAGAGCTCCATCAGCATTCAAATCATCATATCATAAGCATTCACAGGAACAAAACATAGAGCTCATCTTCAAGAGTGCAAATTCCAAAGTTTCTTCATTCACATCAAGATTGTTTTACTAGTCTAGGCTTAAGAGTATTTATACAAGAGTCTCAAAACTAAAAATGCTAATAAGTCTCCTAAATATCATGATCAGATCCATAATATCCTAGGAGGGTCGAATGATTCCTTTAGATCCACAATATATGGTCATATCCCACGAAAATCCAAAACTGTCCAAGATTTAAGGCTGAAACATGGTATTTTCTGTTGAAGTGGCTCTGTTTGACCAGCATTGACCGGACATATGGAAGGCTCAGATTTTGAATCTGATAGCTCATTATCCATCCTTGTACATCAGGGAACATGACCCAAGTCTTAGATTGTGCCCAGGTGTCCTGCAAGTATACAAACCACGGAGATTTTACGGGATTTGGTCAAATCCTGTAATTTCTGATAAATTTTCAATTTTAATGCTAAAATTTAGAAAACTCAATTCTTAAGCTAGAGAATGACAAATATACCTTGCATAGGTTGTTTCATGGAAAATATGGAATGAAATGAAGGAAAAATGGATGGATAAAGAGGCAAAAGTATGGTTATAGAGAAAAAATGGAAGCATAAAAATGGACTCAACATCTCCCCCAAGAGGAAGTCTTTGCATGTCCTCATGCACAAAAATGTCCCTGACCTCTGTCACTAATCTCCTGCCACCTCTGCTGCCTACAATAAAGTTTCCACATTTTCCTTAGCTGTATGAAGTGCTTTCATTCTTTGATACTTCTCTTTATATGCCTTTTTCTGTTGGAACCACTTATAGGCTTGTTTGGAGATTAACTTGTTCTGTTTTTGAAGATTTTTGTTCTTTTTCTTCAAAGTGTCATTCTCCTCTTGTGTTTTGTGGCTTTGAGTTCTTAGCATTTCATTTTCTATTTTTATGTATCTTTCTAAGACTTCAATTTGTTTGATTTTTCTCTTCATCTTCCTTATTTTCTTATTCTTCCTGTCAAGTTCAGATGTGGATGTACCAGCCACCTCCTCCATTTGAGGTTCTTCTTTCATGTCCCTGATTAATTGTTCCATATCTACTCTCATCTGTTCATAGGTAGAAGTTTCATGTTCCTCAAAACCATCATTTTCCAATGTTTGTGCTTCTAGAGTCTGAATATGTTCATACTGTGCTTGTTGTGCTTCATCATCATTTTCTTGTATTTGGCCCTTTTGAACTTGTGGTCGTTTGCTTGTCCTCATTTCATAAGTGGTAAAAATCTTGTCTTTTTCCTCAAGTTCTTTTTCTTTTATCACCATACTTCTTGTTTTTCTCCTCCCCATAGGCGGTTTTGGGCTTGTTGCCTTGGGGTGCTGTACTTCTCCTTCATCATCAGTCACAACTAAAATTTGCTCCTCTTCTTCTTCCTTTATTGTTTCAAAACCATTTTCAATGGTAAACTGTTGCCAAATCAAATTATGCTTCTGTATTTCATTTTTAATGATCATTTTAATAAGACCACGGTGATATAAACTCCTTTCTGTGTTCCTTCCCTGTTTGTGGACAGTCTTGGCCATTTTGGAAAGGCTTTTTAAGAAAAAATAAAGCATATTGATTTCACAGTCACCTCTCAAATGTTGTAGCAGTTTAATATGATATAGGTAAATGATGCTAAACCTTCCCTCACAAGTTATAAATTTATGTATAAGGTATGTTAATTCATCCCAGGGATGGACCAACCAACTCCTTGGGATTCCCTTCTTCTAGTTTACTGCTGCTACCCTTGACCTTGAAATAAAAGGTACCCATGATTTATCTTTGAAATGCTTGGTTTTGAAATATCTCTCTCCTATTTGAGGAATTCCAGTGACAAGTGCAATGCTATCCTCAGTGATCCTGATGGTAAGGTTTCCAATAGTAGCTCTTTCCCCATCAAATGAGTGAGCAAATTCTAAGGAAACTCCTTCACAAAATCCATCAAATTTTTCAAAGAAACCTATCCACTGTTTTTGTTCCAGAATTTGTATACAATCTCTATGTATTTATGATGCAACAAGCCTCCCTGGTTCATATCTAGATACCATACTTCAAAACAATTTCAAAAACAAGACCTAAAATATTTCCACTGTTTGAAAAAAACTTCAACTCTGCAATTCTTTTGACCAAAATTCTCAAACTTCCAGACTCTGTGTGAATTTAATTCTGTGTATGATCTTCAAGAAGAGTTTATGTTCAAATAAGCAAAGGAAATCTCTTTATTTTTTATTCCTAAGTTGTTCTTTTTTCATAAAAAAATTATGCACAGGCATACCTGGTAATTTTGAAAAATTCTCAGGCTTCTCTGTCGAATTCTGGCTCAAATTCCCTTCTTTCAATTCGGCCTCTGCTAAACATGGACTATCTTGTTTTACAATTGTATCCAGAATGTTGAATTTATACTTGGTTGTCTAATTATCTGAGTTCGGGCTTACCTTCAGTGGGTGACTCCTATCTAGATACGTTCTCTGCCCTTGCTTCACCATGTATCTCCTTCAATCCCCCGTGTTTTCTTCCACAAAACAAAATCTTGTATGTTGACAGTGTAATTGTCAACATACAGTTCATTTTTTTATCAGAGAATTTCGGAGTAGGGATGCGTAAGAGGGTCAATGTGATAGATTCTAGGGATTTAGGATGCGTAGGAGGAACAACGTGCTAGAATGTAGGGATTTAGGATGCGTAGGAGGAACAATGTGCTAGAATGTAGGGATTTGGAATGCGTAGGGGTTGTGAACATAGTGTGTAATTCGAAATGGAGGTAAGTGTATGCAGAGGTGCGTCGGTAGTTCAAGTCCAGGGGCGTGCAAAATGAGACACATCGTGCAATTTTTGGTGAGGCCCAACAAATATGAGAAATCAATTGAGTCGTTTTGTTTTTATGGAGAGAGAAAACGTTGGTGGAGATTTCAACAAGGGTCTTTTATTTTTGAAAATGGTTTGTACAACAATCACAACTGAAGGTGCTACTCTGTTCGTACCTTTTACTCCTCTCCCCTTTTTCAATTATTATAAGATGTGTTTTAAAAAGATGTTCATTTGACATATAACTCCCAAATTTGTTTCCAATTCCCTCATCAAACATGAACTTTCTTCTTATAACCCCTTTTAAATGTATGCAAATCATCCTTAATTTATGCAACAATACCTCAGTCTGTGTATGTAACAGAGCTTTTGACAGCTTCAAAACAAACAATGTGTTTTGGTATTTGAAACCCAATCCCTCCTTATAACTCCTTTGGAAACCAAAAGTGGTTCTTTTGAGTACCATTTTAAATGCTTTTGAGGATGAAAAATGGAGCGATGAAAAGGTGATGTAGGGGAAAGGAAGGATAGGACATTTATCATTCCTAGCTTAGAAAGAATTCTCAAATTTAAAGCATTAAAAAGGAAAATATACTAACTTGTTTGCTCATTGTGTTTTGTTTGACTGAAGTTGGATGTGATGTTGGTGTAAGTCCTCAGATTCCTCTTGTATTTACTTTGCTAGTATCTCAAGTCCTTCTGTTGATTGAAATTGATATCTTCTCAGGTCCCTTGCTAATTGAAATGAATGTCTTCCTCAGGCCCCTCTGTTGATTGGAATGAGTGTCTTCCTCAAGTCCCTCTGCTGAACTTGAAATGGATACTGCCAGGTCCCTCTGCTGATTGGAATGAATGTCTTCCTCAGGTCCCTCTGCTGAACTTGAAATGGATACTGCCAGGTCCCTCTGCTGATTGGAATGAATGTCTTCCTTAGGTCCCTCTGCTGATTGGAGATGGTTCCTTTCTTTAATTCATACTGTCATCTGTAGAAGGCTTGAAAGGTTTTCGAGATATACCTTATCCCCCTCAGCCTTATTTATTGACTTGTCCTCAAGTCAGAGATAAGTATTAAAACTTGTGAAGCTGAAAAATGAAAGTAGAATTTAATGATGAATTATTATTATTTGAAGAATTTTGGTTGGCCAATGTTACTTGGTTTTCCAATCAAAATTCGAGTTTATATTGTGCCAGTTTCCTGGGTTTTCACAACTAAACTCCATTTTTTTTTTCTCTTTTTTTTTTTATATATATTTTTCTTCTTTTTTTTTCTCTTTTTTTTATGTTTTATTTTTATTTTTAAGTAGAATGTGGAGGAGACACATGGTTTTGTTTCTCCAACACTTTCATCTCATTATGTTGAGATATTTGTTGTAGAAAATCTTCCTTGCTTACAGGCTTATTGTAGAGCTTTAGCCTATGTCCATTGACTATGAATGAGTTTGCCTGATCATCTATTGTTTGTAATTTGACTGAGCCATTGTCATATACTTCTGCAATCTCATAAGGACCAAGCCAATGAGTTGTAAATTTTTCTTTGAAATATTTGAATTTTGAATCAAATAACAAAGCCTAGTCTCCTTCTTTGAATTGTTTCTTCTTGATATACTTATCATGCCAATGTGCCCTCTGTTGTTGTATCAAAGTGTTGTGTTCAACTGTTGCCTGTCTCATCTCATATAATTGATTCAATTGCATGATCCTCTCTTTTTGTGCTTCGGAAAGATCTAATCCTAATTCAGCTGCTAATTTAAAAGTATGAATTTGAAATTCTATAGGTAGCAAAACTTGTTTACCATAGACCAGCTGATAAGGAGTAAACCCAATACTGTTTTTATAGGTGACTCTGTATGCCCATAATGCTTCTTGAAGCTTGTCTGACCAGTATTTTCTATGTGTTTGGACTGTCTTGGTCATTATTGCTTCCAAAGTTTTGTTAGTAGATTCCACCTGTCCATTTGCTTGTGGATGATAGGGTGTAGATTTCCGATGCTTGATCTGATATTTGCTTGCTAAGTCTTTAACCATTTTAGAAGTAAATTGTGCTCCTTGGTCTGTTACAATCTCCTGTGGTACTCCAAATCTAACAAATATTTCTTCAAAGAGGAAGTTGACCACTGACTGTTCTATAACTCTCACTAATGCTTTGGCTTCTACCCACTTTGTAACATAATCAGTACATACTAAGATGTATTGCTTCCCTTTTGATGGTGGATTTATTGGACCAATGAAATCAAGAGCCCACTTTTCAAATGGCTCAATGTGAACTTGTGGTTTGAGAGGCATCTCATCGGTTGGGAGTGGATTTCCCATCCTTTGGCAGCTATCACAACTTCGAACATATTTCTTGGAATCTTTGAAGATGGATGGCCAATAATATCCTAAATTGAATATTTTCTGTGTTGTCCTCTTATCTACAAAATGACCACCACAAGGTTCATCATGGCAAGCTTTCAGTATTTCTAAAATCTCATCTTGTCTTACACATCTTCTAATTATGAGGTCATATCCTGTATAAAAGAGATCTCCATCAATCCATGT
>ML810602.1:71861-83564 GCA_009831015.1 Picea engelmannii | reverse complement strand
GGGGGGGGGGAGAAATTACTCACGAGCTATCACATAACCTTCATAAAAAACTGGTGGTTTGGATTTTGGAACCGCCCTTCTATTAATTGTCGAGCAGGTTGACGGGGGTTGAAATTAATTAAGACCATCGATTCTCCCCTTGGAGTTTGATGACCTACAAAAAATAATTTCATCCACACATCCACTCAATGAATGGCTCACGTTGGTGTTGAGTTCATTTCTTGATACCACTATATGCCTAGCACTTGATCATATCATTTGGTTGTATGATGTTATGGATTAGGCGCTTATTTTGTGTCATGAATACATTTTGGTATGTTGGACTCTTAGTATAATGTTGGCTTGAATGTATAACTCAGACTTTATCTTGGTAGGTGTCGAGGATAGTTGACTTAGTGTATAAATTATGATTTAGGCTAGAAAGAGACCCTAATAATAATATTTGAATTAAAAATCAACTTTTTATGACATCTGGTGATACCAAGAACCATTTATTTGATGGATTAGGGATGGAAATTTTTAACCCGAGGTGAAAAGCTTGACAAAGACTTTGAAGCAGGGAAAGTAAGTATAGGTGTTTGTGAAGACCTTACTAGTATAGAAACTTTAACTTGATGAAAACTTTAAATGTGAGAGACAAAGATGAATGGTGAAGGATCATCGAATACAAATTTTGGTGACAAAAAACTGGTGAGTTTTGCATAAATGAGGTGAGAAACTAAAAACAATTTGGGTTCAATTTATGTTACAACATTGACAAAAAGTGAGACCCAATATTGGAAGATACATTGTGGATGATTGTTACATTTTCTAGTTGGACAAAGAAAATGAGAAAGATATAGACCATTCAAGAATGACGATATAGTCATTTTTTACAAGAAAAAGGTTAGAATGTAGTGTTTATACAAACCCAATTGCTTAACAATCATGAGAAGAAAAATTAAACCTATGAAAAATCCAACCTAAGCTAAAGTGATTACAACACATTTAATGTTTCATGTCCAAACTAGAGTAAAGAAATAAAAGTGAAGGAGGTTATGGGCAGTTATCTCTCCCATGAATTTATTGGAAAGGAAAGAAAAATGCACAACTCTTCTTATTGATTCTTTAAAACTATTTTTAGAATTGGTTAGAGCATTTCTATGGATAATGAGTTAATTTCACTAGAAAATATTTAGGAGTACTTCTTACTATTTCTTTAGAACTATTTTTAGAATAGCGTAGTCTAAACATTCTACCTTTTGGCAATTTTTTGGCGACTTTTTCTATTTGATTTTTCCCGAAATCCGGTGAGGAATGGTTGGATCTTCATATTTGAGTGGCTAAGTTTGTATAATCCAAGTGCCTCGGGGGTTTTTCAGCATGTTGAATCCATTTATGCATTCAGAAATGCAATTTAAAAAACAGAAAATAGCAATTTGTGTTGGGTATGTGTTATATTCTTTGCATGTGTGCGTGTGGGTGCGTCAGATTTGACAACTGTGTCTGACGATCCCAACATCCTTCGCTCCTTGTGTTGTGTGCATCAGACGCTTTCCTAGGGGAGGGGAGGTATGGCCTCCCTTGGTTACATGCAATGTTAGGGGCAGCGCCCCAAAAAAAAAATTGGGCGGTTTTTGCTATTTTTAGCAGATTTTGTTGTTTTTAGCGGTTTTCTAAATTAATCCCGAATTAAGGGATTAGGGTTTTGGTAGCTACGAAATACCTAAAACATTGTATATATTGTATGATGAATGGTGAAATTAATACAATGAAGAGTTGAAAGGTGTGGCACCAAGGAAGACTGGTTTTCTCCTAGTTAAGGGTTTCTAGCGTAAATCTGTGTGTACTATGTGTATGAGCCATTGATTAATTTCTATTTTGCTTAAGAATCTATATGCATTGCTTTACTTCACAGGTTTAAAACTTACAATTTTGTCCATATTTACATCGTCAGATTCTGGCCAAAAAACTCAAAAGGTAGAACGTTTAGCCAATGCCTTTTTAGAATTGGCTAAAGCCTTTCTATGGATAATGATTTAATTTCACTAGCAAATATATAGGAGTGGATGCCTAAAAATGCACCCAGTTACAAGACCAACACAATAGTGGAAATGTTGGTGTTGATCATTGTGGCGCCAAACAATAAGATTAGGTTGAAATGCCATTTTTTTGATAAAATTTTCTACCTCCACTAGGTCCCCAACATGACCAAGGAGATCAACCATACAATAATAATGTTCCATTCTTGGTATTATTCCATGATCTTAAGTAATAGAACATTAACACATATTACCTTCATCCACAAGATTTTCATGGCTAATTGCATAAATAACAATAAGGTGGCATTGTTTGGCTTCATGCTTGTTAGGACCATATTTTCGTAATGTTGGAGGGACACCTTGCCATGGCCATGTTGGGCATGTCTCACAATTATAACATTCTATGATAATAGGTTTCTTTTTGGCATTTTATCAAATATGCATTCTACATCTTCTATATTCCCACGTATCAATAATTGCACTGACTACCATGGTATCTAACTCAAACCTAATTTTATTTGAATGCTTTAAGAACACTAGAAAATGCAATATTCTATGCATTAATGCTTTCCTATCGTATTTGAAAGAAGAAATTAAAATATTTTTTGTCCCATCCATATTGAATTTGTCTACCAATTATTGATGCATGTGAAACAAGATTACGTGTTGGCATTTGGTTGAATAATTTTGATGCATATTCCATGTTTCTAATTTTTTCATGCATGTAGACAACAATAGTCCCCACAAAAAAAACTCAATTAAATCCATATTTGATGATGTGGCATGAACTTGATTGCCCTATTCCATAGTGGCCACTGCAACATATAAAAGAAGGACACTAGTAAAAGTAAACACATTAAACTCCATGTTTGCATGTTTCATTTGCATAAACATCTTTAGATCTTTCTCATGGTATCCATTTTTGAAGTATCCTACAATTCTTATATTGAAATAAACCAAATTTCATTCAATCATTACATAAAATACTTGCATCTTCAATGCCTCCACACTTGGCATACATGTCGACAAGGGTACTCCCTAAAAAGGCATCCAGTTCAGAATGAACTCAATTTCCCTATTCCAAACTTTCTAATTACATGCCTACCTTAGAACACTAGAAAATGTAATGCAATCAATAATTATTCTTGACTACTACATTCAACAAAACATTCTCGGAGCCTGGTCTCAATATCAATTATGAACACAAGCTGCAACCATTGACATCCAAGAGACTATACTCCACTTAGGAATTTCATCAAATATTTGTCATGCATCCTTCGTGCTTCAAAATTTTGCCTATATATAAAGAAGGGAACTCCCCACATAAATGCACCCTTGAAATCCAACTTTTAGTATATCAACATAAACCTACTATTTTCCTTCCAAAGTTGTCATCCCTACACAATCCTTGAGAATGTTGGAAAAAGATAATTGATTTGGCTTCACATCTACAATTATCAATTTATTAGAATTTTCACACCTCTTCTTCATTGTCACACTAAGCATATGTAACAATCATAGAAATCCAAGAGACCACATCTCATTCAGTTATCATTGTCATGTAGGATTAAACCACAATACAAGACCTAATTGTGAGAAGGAAATACTACACTAGTTAATTGCAAGAGAGAGAGAGGAGAGAGAAAAATAGAATCAATCTTCACACATAAGAGACTAAGAAACCAACTCTAATCACAATGTATTAATCATTGATAATGAGTACAATATATAGGACTCTCCACATGAGGAGTAATGCGCACTAGGTTGGGATTTCCATGTGCATGCTCAAGTAAAAAAGTAACTTCTCCCAATAACAACAATCAACTAAAGTCAAAAGTTGCTAATAATAAGAAAAGGTAATAAATATAGGTGCGAACTTAGTGAGAACTCTGCATGAAATCAACATGCATTCCATAATAGAAAAAATCTCCTAGAATAAGACTAGAGTCCAAGAATGGAACTAAAGTCCTAACTAAGTGAGAATTTGCTAATTATGGAAAGTCACTAAATAAGTGAAGTGAGTTAACTCCAAGTATTAGATGGGTAATGCACACTTCCCTAGGAGGCTAATACTCTTAATAAAGTTCACTCTATATCCATGAAATAGGAAATATCTCCTAAAATTAAGGAAATAGGAATTATCTCCTAAGAAATAGGAATTTGCCTAATGGTGGCTAAAAAATAGGAATTGGCCTAATGGTAGCTAAAAAATAGGAATTTTCCTAATGGTGTTTTATGAGCCCATGGTTTTGTAAACCCGTGGTATTTTCCCATGGTATTACATATAGGAATCCATCGGCAAAAATAACCCTGATATAAATATACATGCTATAAATAGCAATCATCCTAAATAGTAGGGAAAATGGAAAAAATGAGTATGTCACTAAGTATGTAGTCGAGAATGTACCCCAACATGTCAAATGCTTGTCATGAATCTACTGAACTCCTACATTTAACATATAGAATAACGACATTTTTTTTTATATAATTTTTTGGTTGATATCTCATTTTACTTATGTGGCCATGAACTCCTTTTCCCTCTACAAGAACCTTCATGTTACCACACACTCACAAGAGATGAAGGTAGGCACATAAATATACCTAAATTCTTTGTGTTTTGTAAAATCTAGCATATCCACTAACTCCTTTAATCAAACCTCCCTACATAATTTGATTATCTTGTTACATGCTCTAGAGGAATTTGCATGGCCTCCTTGAGTAACATTTAACCTTTCTTTAGGAGAAATCTTGCAAATATTTGTCCTTTTGTCATGATCAAACCTAGCATACTAATTCATTTGATTCCATAGGTGGAAATAAGAAGAAGGTAGCATAAAAACATGTGAGTTGTTGATTACTACTTATTTGAGCATGGGAGTGAGCATTAAATGGTTAAAGAAACTTCATTTCACAAAATTAGGGTGATGGTGAGGTTTGTGTATCTAATACAAGCTTGTGTTAGATTATGAAATAATTTCATTTTCTTCATTTACAGTTGCAAAGCACTACCTGATCATGGTCGGCTCAGAAGGAGAATTGAGCCATCAAGTTAGATAGTTATATGTAGACCACATTGAAGGATGGCTTACAACAGAGGGGTTAGTTTAGCCAGTTTTTACATATATGGACGCCTGAGATAGGATCCATGGTCCTTGAACTAATATGAATGTGAGTGAACTAAATGTTGATGAAAAAAAATAGGATAAATAAAGGAGATAGCCTTACAACATAAAAACAATACTTTTAAATATATTTACATCATAAACATCATTCTTTTTCAAAAGTCAATTGGGTTTAGCTTGGGTGGTTGGGAGGAATGATTGTTATCCTCCCCACCCATGTTCAATTCCCACAAGTGACATGTTAAGCTCTTAATAATTATACCATTGTAATGGCTTTGAGCCATGTTGTTGACCAGCCTTACACAATCCTTGTTTCATTTAATTTGTATGCATGATGTAACACAAAACAATACATACCAACTAAATAAAATTTTGTGTGGGTTGTGAAAAACATAAAGCAAAGTTAAAACACCAATTATAATTCTTTTCAACTTTTTAAAAGTAAAATGGTGTTGTCTAAATGTTCTATGTTTTGTCCCTTTTTGTCAAAGTCAAGCGACATAAATATGCACGAAATCACAATTTTATGTTGTTTAAATTGAATTTCTAAATGTAGAAATGGATTTAGCGTGCTGAAAAACTTTGGGGCACTTAGATTATGCAGAATTAACCACTCAAATATGTAGATCCAACAATTTCTCACTGGATTTCGGGCAAAATTAAACAAAAAATATCCCCGAAAAAGAGCCAAAATGTAGAACAGTTAGACTACGACAAGTAAAAGTACCACCCTTCTAGGCATCAAAGGCATGATTTTTTGACACAAAAGTAAACATGGACATTTGAGTTGAAGTGGATAGCTACTTTTTTCATTTACTTTGTTACCTTTAAATGAAAAACTTCTTAAATCACTTCCCTAATAGGCCATTGCTAATAAACATAAACAAGCACAAATTTGGGTTCATGAAATAGTATTGTGTAGAGGTAGCCATCACACAACATTCTAGGGTTTGACGGAATTATAGCATAAGATCATAATATAGCAATGAGGTAATAGAGTGAAAGGAGTAAAATCCCATATTTACCTTGTTTAAAATGGTAAATAAAGAGACATACAGTTTCAAAGGGATTATAAGTATCAAGGTATATGGTTATATCAATGATTAAAATGAGCGTCTAATCAATAAAATTAAGTTCGATCTCGTTTGAAGTTCAAAACTCTAACATTATGAGATAGGTCAATCACAGTATACCATATTGGGATTAAACATAAACAACACAATGTTCCACATTCCACATTTTGCAAGTGTATAGTCCTTAAGATCAATATGGAGGATTTAAAGAACACTTAGAAATCCAATTGAACATTAAGAACAAAAGTATTTATGAGAACTTTAATACAAATGAAGAAGCACCTTTGCACCCTAGGGAGGAGGTAGGAGACAAATTATTGCTTTCAAGGACTAATCCACATTCAATGGAATGAAAGTAAGTGTGAAGTATTTTTAACACTATATGTGATGCTCTCATTCGTTGTTATTATATGACATAGTTAACATATGATTTTCATTCGTTGTTATATATGACATAGTTAATATATGATTTCATATCATTTTAAAAGGTATTACTATGTTTCTCTCTCCGACGGAGATGTAATTTTAAGTTGACTCAAGACACTTAACTTAGATAGAGTTGAGATGCAAAAACAAACATTAATATTTCTTTTACTAAGATGTAATTTTAAGTTGACTCAAGACACTTAGATATAGTTGAGATGTAAAAACAAACATTAATGAGGTTTTTTTATTGTATTGTGAGGGATGGTGTTAATGGAACCAGCATTGAGTTACAACAATAACATATGATTATAATATAGAGTTAATTGTAGAATTTGATATCTAATTACAAGGAGATGTAATTTTAAGTTGATTCAAAACACTTATATAAAGTTGAGATGAAAAAAAAAACATTAATGAGTTTTTTTTTTATTGTATTGTGAAAGATGTTGTTAATGGAACCAACATTGAGTTACAATTATAACATATCATTATAACATGGAGTTAATTGTGGAAATTGATATCTAATTATTAAAAAAATCAAATTAGTAATTATGACATTTAAATTGTGATAATGATGATTTCAAGAAATTAAGAAAGAGAAGAAACCAACATTTTAGATAAAGGAAGGAATTGAACTTACAATTCACTAGTGTCCATGCTCAATTCTTTCACTAGTAGGGTGAAGTAAAGGCATAGGTGAAACAATTTAGATAAGAAGAGGAATCAATCCCTTTAACAAAGTTAAAAAGTGAATTACAAATTGGTGGTATCAAAATAGTCAATTTTCTCCTATTAGTGTGTTATTTGGATTAATTTAGAAAGAAAAGAAGGTAAAAAGGGGTAATCCATTACATGTGTGAGACTCATTTATGGGAGTCACCAATGGATGGTCCCTCAACAAATAATGTAAAGTGGCCAAGCCAATTTGTGACCTTTGGGAAGTCCAATCCTAATTATTTTTTTAGAATTAAATACAAAATTAGATATATAATATACAATCTTGAATCTAATTTTCAGGCATGGAGTCAAATCATATAATAATTATAGTGGAAAAAAAAATCGTCCTAATGATAATTTCTCTTTGCTTATCTTATAAAAAGGCTCCAAAGAACTACATCACAAGAAACCAAAAAGATGATAAAGTTCACAAGCATAATGGCTTGAAAGAACTACAAAGCAAGGAAAAAATATATGATAAAGTTGAGAAACATAAAGTAAAATAGAAAAGGATATTATTTTATTTACAATGGTATTGGGAGAGGACAAACTTCAAATTTATTGTTATCGAATTTAAAATATTGTTATTAATGATTAATTTGTATTTTTATATGAAAAATGAAATTGGAGAAATGCTTTTATTTTACTATGTATTTATATATTTATAATGTTTTTATTAATATAGAAAAATAATAATTATATATGCACTAAATTTGTTAAAAATTGAGAAGTTAGCAATTTAATGTTTTTATTTTTTTATATTTAATAAATTTAGAATTAATATAAATTTGCAATAGTCAAAATATGTATACATGTATTTTTAAATGATTTTTTTTTTACATTTATAAAATTCAAAAAAAGACATGGAAATTGAACATAAATTAATATAATAAATTTTCATTAATTTAAGTAACTCAACCAAACCAATGATGTCATTAATAAAATTATAGTTTAATTACATTACCACTTAAATACACAAGACACAATTTTTATGTGTCAACTCAGTTTAGCTTGGGTGGTTGGGAGGAATGATTGTTATCCTCCCCACCCCGGTTCAATTCTCCCAAGTGACATGTTGAGATCATAATGAGTATATTGTTGTAATGGATTTGAGCCCTATTGTTGATCGAACTTGTGCCCTAAAGATAAAAGGTTTATCTTGGGTACCACCTTTGTTGTTGACTGACCTTGTGCCCTAAAGATAAAAGGTTTACCTTGGGTACCATCCTTGAAATGAGGGAAAGTACACGGGGGTTTGCCCAAACAATGTATTTAGGAAATGTGTAATTTGGATGAAGTGTTTTTATGTAAGTAATTTAGATTCAAATATTAATGGATGTAAAGTTAGTGTGTGTGAAGGAATATGTTTGACTTCTTAAAGTTGATTTCCCTTCATTATCAAAAAGGTTTAACACATGTTTCACAAACCAAGTTGGTCTTAGTGAATATTATAAGATTTTTTTTAATGTTAAATATCCTTAATACTTAAGTTTTGTTGCAGTATAAATTGTTGAAATATTCACCAATACTGAGAGGAGGGGGGGTGAATCAGTATTGATCTCTTTTTGCCAATATTTATTTTAATACCTTAAGCACATATTCATTATTAATCAAAATTGTAAACATTCAGTAAACAAGCACATGCACAATGATCTAACATGGAAACCCATGAAGGGAGAAACCACAAATGATATATTAATCAATTCATACATTAACAAGCTCCAATCTGTGAGGGACACCCATCCCTATTGTAAGCACCAACTTACAAGACTACAAGCACCTACATGTCATAACAAGCACCCACTTGCTAATTGTAGACACCAATCCTTGCTACAAGCACCAACTTGTAGAGCTGCAGGCACCAACCTGCACTAAAAGCACCCACTTGCTAATAAAGAAGGCACCAACCTACACTGAAAGCACCCACTTTTTGATAAAGAAGGCACCAACCTTCAATGTAAGCACCAACTTACAATGAGGAGTGCAATCCTCTCCCGACCTCCACCCTACCACCCTTAGACATTCAAAACTTCCTTTCTTCCATTCTCTTACGAGCCTTGGAGCCTCTGCTCTTTGCACTTTGACTTCCATGCACACCATGCATCTATCTCTCTACCTCGCATACTTATTTTCCTACTGTAGAACTTCAAATCTCATCATCCACCAATCTGCATCGAATTTGATTTGGGCATTGTGATTTATAGACTTCACGCTCTCATGGTTTTGTCCACAAATTTACTTAATCACACTTCAAAAGATCCTCCTCAAAATAAAAAATATTGGTTCCCTTTTTTTGTACATGGTCTAGTTTACTAGCCCTTGACACTCAGCCACCATTGGATCATCCTTTTGATTGATCATCAATCGTCGATCTAATCTCCTTCATATCAAGACCATCGGAGTATCAAAATAGTCAACAACACCTCATCACTCAGCAGTCATTTGATTGTCCTTTTATTAGATTGCAACCGTCGATATATTATTTCTTTATCATTTGGGTCAACGATCGTTTTCGTTGGGACAACAAGTGCACGGGTGTACACTTTAGTTTTGATGGCTCTAGGGTCGACAATCTGTTCCTACAGATCCAACGGTTCTCGTTAATTATCTTCAATGACATTGATTTTATTTGTGCCTTGAGTTAAACAATGGTTAACACCTACCTTTCTATTTCTTCGTCAAATGATCAGGTTGTACCCACAAAGATCTACAGCTTAAATTTCCTTTCACCGGTTCATCGACCTGTAGTCTAGATTACTCCTCATCGTCGTCGTCATTGTTTTTGTAGTTTTTGTTATCACGGTTCACTCTAACCATCGTTGACAAACGGTGGAGATCCATTCACCATGTCAAATCAATGGCTCTTGTTGGCTCTTGTAGACTTTCGTTGTCGTAATACTCCCTCTTATCCTACTGCAAAACCTCTCCAACATTTTTGGCCCTGATATACGATCATTAACTCTCCATATAACCTTGTGCTAGAGCCAAGGGCTAGAGAATCATCGTTGGAATTTTATGTTGGAGTGTTTCAATGTACACTACCCTAACAAAATTTTGGACTTCGATGAAATAGGACCCACTCTTAATCTTTCACTCCAATAAAAAAATTCCACGAGCCTTTGTCCCATACCATTGATCTTATTGTTGCACACACTATTGATTTTCTTACCTTTATCATCGTCAGTGATGTTGTGGTCGTCATCGAAAATCAATATCTCTTATGCTTTATCATCGTCGGCTATCCTCTGAATCTTGAGTCTCGGCGTAACAAAGCCCCGACGATACAATTCTTCAACGATACAACAATATTCATGATTGATCTCGGTCATTGGTTTTGGAAAGGGTTATCCCTGATCTAATCTCAATCATCCCTTTTCACAACTCAAGCAAAATTGGCCTGATATAATCAATGGCTATTGTTTTTTCATGAAAAGTGGAAAAATGGTACCGCTACGTGGTACTGTACGGGGTCTGTCACATGGCCCCCTCCATGGGTGTTGTATGATGTGGCCTTAACGTCATCAATTCCTATGACTCTTGTTCATTATCATGTTGAATTGGCACTTTGACACGTGGCTCTATCCTTGTTTCTTACATGGTTCTAATGTGGCATATGTCATGGTGCTGACCTGGTATTATGGTTGGCCCCATTCATCGTCATCGTCGACATCTACTCATCATCGACGATCCCAAATTGGATATCGTCATCAACATCTACTCATCATCAACGATCCCAAATTGGATATTGTCATCGACAATCCTAAAGTAGATATCGTCGATGATGATTCTTTTATTGGAGTATCAGCACACATAGCTTACACTACTCCGACAACAATTTCATACCCGGATGAGCTAGAATCCTTTCGACCATTTTTTGTCGTCAATCAAATCAAAGGTTTAATATTCACCATTGATCATCGTTGCTCCCTTTTCTAATGTACATCATTGATCTTCTTTCCTCCGACTAATCCTCAACTATTGATTTGTTGAAGCTTGGATTTAACTTTATCGTTGTCGATCCAATCACCAAATATTAACATATCGTCATCAAAAATCCCTTAGTGGAGTTTGAGTCCTAATGTGGCGAGCCCCGATGATATAATCTCAGCCATCAAATTTTATGAACGAGACGTCCCAATCAAATCTGAACCCTCCATTCACTTTAACATATAGAATGAATTTTACATGCTCCCAAATCAGCTCTTGTTAAGCCCTAATATTGGCTCATTACCCCTTAATTGGGGCATATTAGATTAGTAATGTTATTTTATTTATGTCGGCTTTAGGCCATTAGTTGTAATTTAGATTAGTAATGTTATTTTATTTATGTCGGCTTTAGGCCAT
>ML810602.1:34575-54236 GCA_009831015.1 Picea engelmannii | reverse complement strand
TTTTGAATGTGAAAAGGGGCTCTTTAGGGCACAATTAGGTCTTTGACCAGCCCACCATGAGGATTGAGCTCGGATTTGGTGTCAAATCGACTTGGGAGCCGATCCATTAGTGGTTGGGAAGCCGACCAATTTCAATAAATGCGACGTTTAGCAGGCGTGCGGGTTTTTTGCCAAACAGTCGCGCCTTGTGCACATATGCGCGCCTTGTACGAAGTTGTTACGCGCATGCGCGCGCGTGCCTAGTGGATGTAAAGCGCCTTGCAATTTTTTGGTCAGTTTGTATAGTTTTGACCCTTTTGTTGTGCTGTGGAATTAACCTTGTGCCATGAATGACTGCTTTTCTGTTTTGACGATGCGGAGTTCTTGTCGCCAGGTGCGGACGAAATTTCAGTGATAACACTTTTTAATGTAGAGGTCATTGTCTGCAACTCATCTTTTAAATATATGTTGGTGTAGATGCTTGTCTAGTCTATATTACCAAGCTCTAGGGGTTTGCTTGAGGCCATAGAGATATTTCTTGAGTTTACACACATAATATTCATATTTTGATAACCAAAATCCTTCAGGTTGTTCAATGTATACTTCTTCCTCTAAATTTCCATTTAGGAATGTTGATTTAACATCCATTTGATAAATCTTAAAGTTCTTGTAGCAAGCAAATGCCAGAAACATCCTAATTGCTTCCAATCTTGCTACATGGGAAACAGTTTCATCAAAATACATTCCTTCAACTTGAGCATATCCCTTGCATACCAATCTGGCTTTGTTTCTCACTACCTGACCATTTTGATTTTGTTTATTTCTGAAAACCCATTTAGTTCCTTTTACATTTTTATCCTTGGGTCTAGGAACAAGATCCTAGGTCTGTTTTTTATCAATTTGGTCCAATTCATCATTCATGGCATTGACCCAATGTTTATCTAGGCTGGCTTCTTCAAATTTATGAGGCTCTATTGTAGATAGTAAGGAAACGTTTACCTAATTGTTTATTCTTCTCCTTGTTTGAGGTCTTGCACTCCTATTTCCAAGAATTTAGATTTAAGGATGATTCTTTTGTACATACCTTGAAGGAGTTTTTGTGTCTTGTCTTTCTAGCTCATCTTCCTCTTGTGTTTGTTGATTCTTCTTTTCTTGTTGGTCTTCCTCTGATTCTTCCTCTTTTTGTTTTTCCTCTTCATGTTGTTCTTCTTGTTGAATTTCATCTTCCTCTCTATATTTTGCTTCTTTTGAGATCTAGTTTGTAAAATGTGGCTTTTCATAATGTTAGTCCTTAGATATAATATAACCTTTTATCATTGATTTTTAGCCTATGTTATTAATAAATTCATTCCTATATTCTCAAATCCAAAAAACCATGTTTCACCATACATTTGTTTATATCAAGGTCCCTATACACTTGTCTTTTATAATTTTTTAGGTGTTTTTTTTTGCTTTGCTTGAGTTCATTTTCATATGCTTTTAGTGAGATAGACTTGCATATTTACATGGTTTGAGTATGTCCCATAAGAAATTCTAGTCAAATTTTAAAATTTCTCTTAATCTTAAAAGAGAGACATAGTCGCTACAAGAATGTTGTCATTCTTGTAGTGCCTAAACCCATCATTTTTTAACGTGTCTTGATCTTGAAAATCGTGTTAACTGTCACAAGAGCATGCAGAGGATCATGTGAAGAATCGTACAACAGTGGTGACTATCATCAAAATGATGATTCAATATAGGGATATCATTTAAAGAACACAAGTATGTACATGTTAATGCATCCACTAAAGTTGGGTTTTGGGTCATGATCTGAAGCACTTAAAGTTATGATATAATTTTGAAAATGAATTTGTATAACTAGATTGGGAGCCTAACAACATTTTGTAGCCAAAGGAACCTTTCCATATCAGTTTCCTGTGCAGGAATTTCTAAAGATCAATCAAATTGAAACCTTATCATTTTGACAAAAATCAAAGTCTGTGTGATGGCTCCAAAGAAAATTGGTTAGGTTAGCCATTTGGAACTGATAGGGGGTGAATTGCTAGAAGCATATCCTGAGATTATGCAAAAATTCATCAATGCAGAGAATTTGATTGGGGTAGCATGTCATAAACCTGGCAGGGATCGAGACTACAAAAGGAAAGAGTTATCGTAATGGTAATGTGGAACAAGTATGGAAATATGGTTGAATACAATGGTATAATAGTCCCAAAATTCATTAGAAAATGGCAAGTAGGCAGTTGCCAACATAAGTGAATATTCAAGTGAAGTAATTGGGATTGGAGAAATGCGTGTTGCATTTTGTGTGCTATAAATATAATGATTTCTCATAGGTCTTTCCCAAAGAATCTCATCATTTGAGGTTTATGAAAACAATCAGCTCTATACCCTCTTTCCATTTCAAGATATTGAATTTTAAACATCTTTCATTACATTCTATTGATTTTGAAAGATTAGAGTCTTCAAGCATGGGGAAAAATGGAGATGTGAAGTGCATAAAGCCAGAGCATCCATAGCTCCTTGAGGTTCATACCGATTGTTTTGAATGGTTCAAGAAAAATGTTTGCAGAAACAGGGGAACCATCCAAGCATACCCATGCCATCAAAGAGGTCTACAACCGAAAAAGAAATAGGGATGAGGCAAAATAAATAGTTGCAGGACATCCTAAACAACCCCATGAGGTTCAAGGATATGATGTATATCCAAGTTTAGATAGTTGGGAGATCAAACAACATTATGGGCCAAGCCCTAGCAAAACAAAGTATGTGCACAAGGTAGATTTGCGGGTTCATAGGCTCAAGACAAGCCCCCCCAAAAAAATTGAGTTTGTAATTTAAGGAAAAACGAGATCCATCTCTCACAAAGAAGGCCATTGTTCTATATGATACCCCTCCACAACCTG
This sequence comes from Picea engelmannii, assembly GCA_009831015.1. Lineage (NCBI taxonomy): Eukaryota > Viridiplantae > Streptophyta > Pinopsida > Pinales > Pinaceae > Picea > Picea engelmannii. The sequence continues at coordinate 51,354 of ML810602.1, read as the reverse complement.
CAAACAAGAAAATCACAAGGAAATCAACACAGAAAATAAGCCTTGTTTCAGTAAAAGCATAAATTAGGGTTTCATCTACTAAGAAGAGAAATGTACAAGTTCAAAGGAGGGTTACTAGAGCCATGATAGCCTAGGAAGATGCATGAGACAAGATTAACACTTTGGCACAGGCTACACAAAGTTTCATGTGATTTTTTTTGGAGTTTGAAAGGTGTTATTGAAACCTTCATGTAGCTTGTTGTTTTTTCCTGTTTTAGACACTAACTTTGGGCACGTTCTCCAAGAAATTGGAAATGATTTTTAAAAAATTGTCAGGGTCGGACTGATTTAGAAATATCTCTCTTAGTTTTTCAATATCTACAACGGTTTGAAATATTCAAATAGATCTTTGAGGCCTATTTTTCAGGATTTCGCCAAAATCAGTTTCCTGTTTTAGCCACTAACTTTGAGCACATTCTATGAGAAACTGGAGATAAATTTTAACAAAATGGAAAAGGTTTTTGTCAGGAACAGACTGATTTAGAAAAACCTCTCTCAATTTTGTAATGGATATCACGGTTTGAGAGATTTGGATAGATATTTGAGGCCTATTTTTAAGGATTTTGCCAAAATCAGTTTAATGTAAAAATGCATAGATAACTCATAATTATGGATTTTCAAGGATATGCCAGCTCATCAATTCGAATTGCGATTATATCTCTCTAAAGACAAATAAGGAGGTTTTCAGATCCATTATTTTTGGATCTTGATAATAATGTATCGTTTTATATAAACCATGAAGAAAGAGGTGCAAAAGAGGAGTGGTGGCACTAAGAGACTTTGTTTCTTATTGTAAAATATTGGGGCTTATTTCATTTTATACTTAATGGAAAAGGATATCTGATGGTTAAACTATCTCTTCTTTTATTTATTATTTCTTGTCTTACTTAAATACATGTGTATCTTTGCAAATCATTTGATATATCTCGTTTATGTTTGAAAGCCAACAAATATTTTGTTGATTGCTTGTTCATTACAGGATTTGTGTTTAAGTACATTATTCTTTTTTCTGAATGATATTTAGAATCATAAATTTTCCTTTGTGAGTGAAAAAATTGGGAACTAGCATTTTTCTTCCCTTTCATGTTAAACTCCTTTATCTATCTCATCAGATTGTCTACCATTGACTAAGTAAGTGTGATAGGAACTTGATTTTGTGATCAGAGGATATTCCTTTTCATCCACTGCTTGACCCATAAACCAATTTCAAAACCTAAAATAGACCTTCAATCATAACACATTGCAATAACTAATATTTTCTAGGCTTCTCTCTATAGAATTCTAGGGACAACTTATAGCACTAACATTCTTTTGGCTCCGCTGTTAGGGACAAAGTAATGAAGACATTTTCCTTGGGAGAACGACAACGATCAGATCTGATCTTTGATGGTGAACAAAGGTTAGGCACATAGTGATTGCAATTTTTCACCTGGCAACTCCATGAAGTAAGAATCCATAGGTGACTCTACTGGTTTAGAATTTCAAGATCTATGGAAGCCATTTTGGCACGGAGGTTTGCACCTTTTGATTTTTCAATGATCCTTGGTTTTCTTAATCTAGTGCCTCCTATCGCAGAATGTTTAGATTTTCTTCCTATATTCAGAGGAAAGGAGGAGGACAATCATGCGTAGCACCTCATTAAGTTTCATCAATATATGAATCAACTGGAGATACATCATGAATATGTATTGATGAAAATGTTCATGTACTCATTAGATGGTGATGCACGACAATGGTACCGGTCTCTTCCTCACTATGATATATCTTCCTTAAAGCAGTTTCATATAGCATTTAATGATCATTGTAGAAGGTTTTTTCCTATTGAATATCTCTTTGAAAGCTGGTGTGAAGAGTTTGCATCGCATGTTCAAATTTATGTAGATGATGAGAAGGAAGTAAATGTTAATGAAGCACAAGAGGACTCATTATCTGATGAATCCTTATCTAGTTTTTTCCAGCAGAAGAATTTTCAACATTATACTCATGATGCAACTAATGATAGTCAGACTACAAACAACTTTCACATTATATCATAAGTTAATAATAGTCATGGCTATGATCGATTTGTTGTTCAAAATTCTTATAAAGACCTTCCTATTTTTTATGATTATGAGGATGACTTAGAGGAACAGTCTTTTGCATTAGAATATGTGGAGTTTTACAAGCCTTTGTATGATAATTGTGCATCTGATTCTAATGAAGGCGGTGAAACGGTCCTGAAGAATGTAAATCTTATCAAGTATGTTGTTTCTGCTGTTGAAATTTATGAAGATAACTTGATACCTTATCCTCCTGATGCTCTTGTTTTGAATGTTGTTAAAATATTTTTTGCTCAAGAATATAATGGGTAGGTTCAAGGGAATTTTGTTTCTCTTGATCATAACGGAATAAGCGATGATCATGAGTTGTTTCAAGGAGGTCAAGTGGATTATGGATTCACAAATAGAGGAAAAATTACATGGGAGCAGTTTGGTTTTTTGAATCAGTTGTATTCATATCATTATCTTCACAATCTAGTGGCCACCTACATGGAGTTAAAATGGAGCAGACATTTTTTTGTCTTTGATGTTTTAAGGGAAAAATTGCAGATTTGTAAGTATGAGTTGTTAGATTACTTATGTTCATACTTTCAAGCTTCTCCAAATCTGTTCATGTTCAAAGACAGAAGCAGTTTCAATTCAGTAAATAAATTACTTGAATGGATGCATTGGCATTTTCACATCACATGATTGAATAGCCTAATTGGTTAGTAGAGTAGCTAGTCTGTTGAATAAGCTCACATGTTGAGCATTCATATTTCATTTTTCAGCTTGTTATGGTGTGTTTTAGATCAGAGTTAATAAGAAATCCATAACCTAATGGAGACACTAGTCAACAATTTTTCATCTTTCAGTTTGCTGGATAATTTGGTTTTCAATCAGCTTTAGTATTCGTACAAAGCATATTTGTTTGGAATGGACAGAAATGTTTTCAATTCAGTTTTGGTTTAGATGAGCATGATGAACAAGTTGCAGGGTTGCAGTGGTAAAGGAAGGCATTGGTCTGCATGGTTCTTAATGTTTTATCACAAAACATTACCCCCAAAAGGAGATAGTGTTAGTCCTTAGACATATTATAACCTCTTTCCCTTGATTTTTAGCCTATGCTATTAATAAATTCATTCCTATCTTCTCAAATCCAAAAAATATTGTTTCACCATACATCTATTTGTATCAAGTTCCCTATACACTTGTATTTTATAATTTTTGGGTGTTTTTTTTTCTTTGCTTGAGTTCATTTTCATATGATTTTAGTGAGATAGATTTGAATATTTACATGGTTTGAGTATGTCCCATCAGAAATTCTATTCAAATTTTAAATTTTTTCTTAAGCTTAAAAGAGAAACATAGTCGCTACAAGAATGTCGCCATTCTTGTAGCTCCTAAACCCATAATTTTTTAACGTGTCTTGGTCCCAAAAATTGTGTTAACTATAACAAGAGAATGCACATGATCATGTAGAGAATCATGTAGCAGTGGTGACTATCATCAAAATGATGATTCAATATGGGACTATCGTTTAAAGAACACAAGTATGTACCTATTAATGCATCCACTGAAGCTGGGTTTTGGGTCACGATATGAAGCACTTAAAGTTATGATCTAATTTTGAAAATGAATTTGTATAACTAGATTGGGACCCTAACAACATTTTGCAGCCAAAGGAACCTTTCCATATCAGTTTCCTGTGCAGGAATTTCTAAATCTCAATCAAATTGAATCTTAGCATTTTGACAGAACTCGCAGTCAGTGGGATGGCTCCCAAGAAAAGTGGTCAAGTTAGCCATTTGGAACCGATAGGGGGTGAATTGTTGAAAGAATATCCAGAGATTATGCAAAAAATCATCAATGTAGAGCACTTGATTGGGGTAGTATGTCATAAACCTGGCAGGGATCGAGACTACAAGAGGCTTATCATAATGGTAATGTGGAACAAGTATGGAAATATGGTTGAATAAAATGGTATAACGGTCCCAAAATTCATTAGAAAATGGCAAGTAGGCAGCTTCCAATAGAAGTGAATATTCAAGCAAATTAATTGGGATTGGAGAAATGTGTGATGCATTTTGTGTGCTATGAATATAATGATTTCTCACAAGTCTTTCCCAAAGAATCTCATCATTGCAGGTTTATGAAAACAATCAGCTCTATACCTTTTTTCCATTTCAAGATAGTGAATTTTAAACATATTTCATTACAGTCCATTGATTGTGAAAGCTTAGAGTCTTCAGGCATGGGGAAAAATGGACATCTGAAGTGCATAGAACCATAGTGTTCAAAGATTATTGAGGCTCATATAGATTTTTTTGAATGGTTCAAGAATTTGTTTTGCAAAGACAGGGGAAACATCCAAGCATACCCCTATCATCAAAGAGGTATATAGCAGAAAAAGAAAGAGGGTTGAGGAATAATAAATATTTGTAGGACGGCCTAAAAAAACCCTTGAGGTTCAAGGATATGATGTATAGCCAAGTTTAGATAGTTAGGAGATCAAACAACATTATGGGCCAAGCCCTAGTAAAACATAATATGTGCACAAGGAAGATTTGCAGGTTCATAGGATCAAGACAAGTCCAACAAACAAATTGAGGTTGAAATTTAAGGCAAAACAAGATCCATCTCTCACAAAGAATGTCATTTCTCTAGCTGATACTCCTCCACAACCTGAAAATAAGAAAAGCACAAGGAAATCAACACAGAAAATAAGCCTTGTTTCAACAAAAGCACAAATTAGGGTCTCATCTACTAAGCAGAGAAATGTACAGGTTCAAAGAGGGTTACTAGAGCCATGACATCTCAGGAGGATGCAAGAGACAATATTAACACTTTGGCAGAGGAAACACAAAGTTTCATGTTATTTCTGTTAGATTTTGAAAGATACTACTGAAACCTTCATATAGCTTGTTGTTTTTTCTTGTTTTAGACACTAACTTTGGGCACGTTCTCTAAGAAACTGGAAGCGGATTTTTTTAAAAAGGAATTTTTTTTTGTCAGGAACGGACTAATTTATAAAAAAATCTCTTATTTTTGCAACAACTATCACGGTTTGAAAGATTTGAATAGATCTTTGAGGCCTATTTTTTAGGATTTCGCCAAAATCAGTTTCTTGTTTTAGACACTAACTTTGGGCATGTTCTCCGAGAAATTGGAGACAAATTTTAACAAAATGGAAAAGGTTTTTGTCAGGAATGGACTAATTTAGAAAAACCTCTCTCAGTTTTGTAACAAATATAATGGTTTGAGACATTCGAATAGATATTTGAGGCCTATTTTCAGGATTTCGCCAAAATCAATTTGTTGTAAAAGTGCCTAGATAGCTCACAATTCTGTATTTTCAAGGATATGTCAGCTCATCAATTCGAACTGGGATTAGATATCTCTAAATATAGATAAGGAGGTTTTCAAATCCATTAATTTTGGATCTTGATAATAATGTATCTTTCTATATAAACCATGAAGAAAGAGGTGAAAAAGAGGAGTGGTGGCACTAAGAGACTATGTTTATGATTGTTAAAGATTAGGGCTTATTTCATTTTACACTTAATGGAAAAGGCTATCTGATGGTTAGAATATCTCTTCTTGTCTTTATTTATTTTTGTCTTACTTAAATACATGTGTATCTTTGCAAAACATTTGATATATCTTATTTATGTTTGAAATCCAACAAATATTTTTTCGATTGCTTGTCCATTACATGATTTGTGTTTTAGTACATTATTCTTGTTTCTGAATGATATTTAGAATCAAGAATTTTCTTTTGAGTGAAAAAATTGGGAACTTGCATTTTTCTTTCCTTTCATGTTAAACTCATTTATCTAGCTCATCAGATTGACTACCATTGACTAAGTAAGTGTGATAGGAACTTGATTTTGTGATCAGAGGTTGATATTGTCCATTTCATCCACTACTTGAGCCATAAAACAATTTCAAAACCTAAAATAGACCTTCAATGATAACCCATTGCAATAACTAAGATGTGCTAGGCTTAGCTCTATAGCAGTCTAGGGACAACTTCTAACACTGGCACATAATATACTTTCACATTTGTACTCATTACTATCTTGTTTGACCTTGGATTGCAGCATCTATAGGCTTTACTGTCGCATGAGTAACGAAGAAAGATTCCTTCATCTGTTCTGGAATCAAATTTACCCATATTCTCTTCACTTGTTGTTATGTATCATTTACTCCCAAATACTTTGAGATAATTTGATGCAGGAGCATCCCTCACATCAAGCGAGCCAGCGTAGAAGAAAAAGGACAACTGGATGAACCCAGCTGTATTTTTGAATTTTCCCTTGAATTTGATGCGCCAAATATAAATGAGATCATTTATTGAAGGCACCTTGGTATAATGTAATTAGACCTTGAGCACCTCGCTCTCGTTTGAAGTAGATAGAGGCATTTATGATGAGATGAAATAGGTAGATAGAATTTAATATTAGATTAGACAGTTTTAGAAAGAAAGAGGGAAACAGGATATAGACACCCTCATTGTGCATTGTAAAATAATTTGAAGCATTGAGAAGAGAAGTGGAGAGATGTGTAGAAACACCCATGTATAGTTATTTGGATGAATAGAAGAAATTGATTCAAGTTCATGGTGTTGCGTTTGTTCTCTGTGTATGTGTGTTAATTGATATGCTCATGAGTATTTACTTCCTGTTATGCATTTGTTGTTATGTTGTGTATATGATTTCATGTGTTGGGATTGAAGTCTGAAAGGAAGTAGAAGGAATGAGTTTCAATTGTTTCTCTATCTGAGCAAGGATTCCTGCAAGGAGTGCAGTTGAAGTCGTCCGCAAGGAGTGCATTGACAGAAGGCTCGGATAGTTTAACTCTTGTTCTCGTTCACCCAGAAGTGAAATTGGGTTATACGAGCCGTGAAAGGAGTGCGCAGGCTAAGGAGAGCCTCAGTTGTGAACCTGAGCGAAGTATTGAAGGACTACTGCTGCAGGTGTGCACAGAGTCGAAAGAAATCAACACTTGGAATTATTTGAGAACTGTCGCAAGGAGTGCGTGCAAGGACCCTCTTTGAGGTTGAAAGTGTGAGAAATCTCAGGATGGATAAGACTTTCAATCTCGTTGAAGAGAAGCACAGGAAGTCTGTGCATGGAGTGTTTGAACCGACACTGCAAAGTTACACGCGGGAGGAACAGTTTTCACAGGGGAATATTGGGTTCACCCGTAGAAGACATCCAAGAGAGAGAGATTGACGGTTAGGATCTTGTGGAGGAGATTTGCAAAATCTCGTCAGCCTTTGGATCTGCCAAAGAAGCAAGGAGGTTACGGCTGTGTTCAGATTTCAAGCTCTAGGGGTCATGAGTTGTTGGATCATGGATCAGCTACCTGTCAGTCGTCTGATCTGATAGGAGTTGCACAGGGTTTAACCCTAGTGAGCAGAGTAAGAATCCCAAGAGGCACCGGGATATCAAGGCGTCGGGAGTCGGGAATCGGAGTTCCTAAGGTCGTGAGAATCGGGACATCAAAAGTCTTGGAATCCTGACGAGTTCAGAACCTCCCATCTATTGGGACAGGTGGCAGGGATCGAGAGTCCATCGTCATTCCAGAGTTTCAGAAGATAAGAATCCGTGACTAGTTGAACCCCGAAACGGCGGAAGGACCACAACCGGAGGATCTCAGCGAGGACACGTGTCGTGTGGTTGTCTAGATCGGGATGTGGTCATCGGGGTTCAGGTAAGTGAGTTTTCATGGTCTTGTAAAGCCTCAAAACATTGAGGACTGATCTGAACCATCCATTCATTTGGGACGTGTGTCAGAGATCTGAAGGGAGTCGGGATTCGGGGGATTGCGAGTCCTGAGGATGATTGCGTTTTGGCATTTGAAATCCCGAAACCCCGATGAGGAATATGACTACGGTCATATAAGGGGAGGTCACGTGGACCAAGAGCTTAGCTTGGAGGGCTAACGGGGATTTGAGCACATCGGGATTTTGAAGTCAGAAACCCCGACGAGAAGGAATATAAGGTTGCGGTCTTATAGAAAGCGGTCGCGTGGACTAAAGGCTTAGCCAGGTGGGGCTAAGGAAACAAAGGGGTGTATCGGGGATCGGTAAAACAAGTTGTTTGGACATCACAAGTGCCAAAATTCTGATATGAGGAACCTCGATAACAAAAGGCCAGTGTTGATTTAAAAGAAAGAGAGAGACCCCCGTGAGAGAGTTGTTGTGGGTGAAAATTACCCGATAGGGAATTAGAAGAACCTTTCAGTTCTTCGGGCCGAGGAAAGGAGGAAGGATCCTGTGAGCGGACGTGCCTAGAGGGCGCACCTGCATCATAATTAATTGTTGCAGGTTTGCCTTTCCACAATTCATATGGTATTTTATAATGGTTTGTTCTAAGAAAACATTTATTCAGAATATGAACAACAACATGTACTTCTTTCCAAAATGTATCTGATAGTTTGGAGTCACTTAACATAGTTCTTTCCATTTCTTGCATGATCATGTTTTTTCTTTCTGCCACACCATTCTACTGTGGTGTCTTGGTTGCTGAAAATTGTCTCTTGATTCCATGCATCTCACATAATTCTTCAAATTCATTTGAGGTAAACTCACCTCCATTGTTTGATCGTAAGCACTTGATTTTGAGGTCAATTTTGCGTTCTACTATTTCTTTAAACAACTTAAATTTATCAATTGCTTCTAATTTATTCTTTAGAAAGGCAACCCATGTCATTCTAGTGTAGTCATCTATAAGTAGCATAAAGTAGTTCTCACCTTGCAAGATTTTGGTTATGGTTGGTCCACATAGATCAGTCTGAATGAGTTGCAAAGGCTTTGAAGTTGAATGCTCCTATGTTTTGAATGAGACTCTGGTATACTTTCCATATTGGCAGTGTTTTCAAATAGGATATGAAGGTTTTACAATTAAGGGTAGATCCCTTACAACATGTTTCTTTCTTATTTTTACCAAATTGTTTAAATTTATGTGTCCCATTCTCCTGTGCCAAAGCCAACTTTGATCAAATTGTCCCATACAACATGTCTCTCCTTTCACTTCATCTAAAACGTATATGTTATTGGGAGTCATGAGTGTTGTAGCGACCAATCTACTAGATTTTTCACTTCTTATTTCACACTTTTGAGAGTTAAATGCAAGAATGTGTCCTTGATCACACATTTGATTAACACCGAGGAAGTTGTGTTTCATATATTCAATCAACAACACATTTTCTTCTTTGGTTTTCTCACTTCCAAGAATGATTGTTCCTTTTCCAATTATTTTGGAGGAATTATCATTTCCAAACATGACATTGCCTTGTTTTGTCCTCTTAATAGTTAAAAACCTGCTCCGATCTCTTGTCATGTGCTTGGAGCATCCACTATCAATATACCATTGGCTTTTGTTTCTCTGAGCATGTAAGTCTATATTGTTTTCTTCCCCCTTTTTCTGATCTGGTTTTCTCTTCCATACTCTTGCATTTTCTTCCTCATATTTAGTAGAATATTTCTCTTTTATGTTCTATCTCATCTAGTCCCATCGTCTTTTGCACTCATGAGCTTTGTGGCCGAAGTTCTTACACTTGTAACATTCAACATCAAAGTTCATAAGTGGAGAAAAAGTATTATAATTTATTTCTACAAACTCTTGAGTTGTTTTATTCCTTGTATTGCCATTTCTGGTAGTCTTATACATATCTCTACTTTTCAGATAATTATTTCTTGTGTTTTCCCTGCAATTGATGGCTTTATTTCCAAAGTTATGACAAGAAAAGAAGTTACCAAGAAACATATTTTGATACCTTGTTGTAGGAGGTCTTCTTGAAGGATCAATTATGTTTTCAAACCCTTCATATGTTGTTGTTCATATCATCCTTGATAGCATCTCTGGTAGTGGGAGGTCTTTTGGATGGGATACCCGTTTAAAATTCAACTATGTTATGAAGATGAGTGATCTTCTGCAGATTTTCCTTTCTCTGTTTGTTATCTACTTTACTTTCTATAGTGTTTCCACTATGATTTGAACTCTTAAGAATATTTTCATAGCTTTGATTCTTATCCCCTCCTTTTGGTATTTCATAATCAACATTTTTTTGGTTGTCAACATGGCGAAGACCAGTTTTGTCGAAAGGTGACCTCCAAAATGTCTTCTAGAACTATTGAATTCGTTTAAAACTTCATATTTGTGTTCAATTGTGCAACTATATTATCCAACTCCTTTCTCAGGCAAACAATTTCAAGTTCTCGTTTATGACAGATATCCTCCAATTCTTGTAGTTTTTTTGTTAAGATTTCTTTAATTCTTTTTGCTTCCTCTAATTGTCTTTTTATACCAATAATGTTAGTTTCACCATTTGGTTCATGATGCTCTCCTTTCGCTTTTCTTAATTGTTCCTTGAGAGACTCATTTTTCTGTTCGAGTTTTTTCAATTCACTCAGAGAACATATTAGTTCTCCTTCAAGATTAACCTCTCCTTCCTGATCAGGATCTTCATGTTTTGAGATTTCATCATCAAAGAATTCATTGATGGACATGAATAAAACATCGTTTGGGTTGTTTTCTTCTTCATGAGAGGAGTTGCCTTCATCATTTCCATACATATTTTTCGTTTTTCTTTAATTCTTCCTTTTCTCTTCATTTTTGTCACTTATATAGTGATCTTTGGTTTTCTTAAAATTAGAGTCCCTTTTGTAAGGACACTTACCAGCAAAATGTCCTAATCTACCATAATCAAAGCACTTGAAAGGGGGCTTACCTTTGTATTTTCCGGTTTCTTTATTGAGCCTCTTGACGAAGTTTGCTTCCTCTGCATCTGATTCTTCAAAGGAGGAGTCATATGTTTGATGTCCTTTTGATTTTGTCCCTTTTGATGCTTTGAATGTTGCCTCATGATTTTATGGCTTTTCCTGCATAGTTCTCATTTCATAGGTTGTTAGGATTCCATGTAATGCATCCATTGTTAGGCTATCTAAATCCTTCATTTTTTCAATGGCATATATCTTGGGGTCAAATCTTGATGGGAGTGTCCTGAGAACCTTTTGTACAACAAATTTTTTATCTATGGTTTCACACAATCCTTGGATGGTATTAACAATCTCATCCACACAAAGAAATTAGGTTGTGATATCTTCATCCTCTTTCATCTTGAGATTTTCAAATCGTCCCCTATGAGTTTGTAGTTTTTCCTTCTTGAATTTCTCATTCCCTTCATATGTATTATGCAATTTGTCCCAAATTTCCTTTGTTGATTTACAATGCATAATTTTAGTAAATTATGATCTTGTTAATCCTTTCAGAATGGAATTCATGGTTTTGGAGTTATTTTCACTGAGCTTCTGAGAACCTACATGATATATTTGACTTGTAGGGGTAGTGTATCCATCTTTGACTTCCTGCCAGACACCATATCCCAATGACTGCAGATATACTCTCATTCTAATTCTCCAGAAAGCATAATCTGATCCATCAAATAATGGAGAGTAGTTTTTGAAATTTCTTTCCTGGTTGTCCGTGCATGCAATAGGGATCTACCTTCCAGCAGTTATATTGTTTCTAAAGGAACCTCACTCTGATACAAATTGTTTGAATATTCACCAATACTGAGGGGGGGTGAATCAATGTTGAGCTCTTTTTGCTAATATTTATTTTAATACCTTAAGAACATATTCGTTATTAATAAAAATTGTAAACATTTAGTAAACAAGCACAATGCGCAATGATGTAACATGGAAATCCATGAAGGGAGAAACCACAAATGATATATTAATCAATTAATACATTAATAAGATCCAACCTATGAGGGACACCCATCCCTATTGTAAGCACCAACTTACAAGACTACATGCACCAACTGTAGTATACCTAGGGAAGTAATATGGGGTAGCTAGGGAGGTACCCAATGGGAATGTGGTTATGTATTATTAGTGGAACTCATTTAATATATGAGAATGTGGTCATTCAATGTAAGATGGACTAGGTCCACTATATTAATAAAGGCCCACTATGGTAGTTAAATGTAATAAATGTGAGAAGGCTCTCTAGAAGGTTCCTTGGAGATAGAGAGAGCTATATAAAGAAGTGTAAGCAATGTAATGATACATAGTGAAGAATATTATCATTGTAAGAAGCAAGTATTGCTTGAGGAGTGCATTCCTTCCTTAAGGAATAATACATGGTGTTACCCTACCTCAAGGGTTTTGACTATTTCTTGTTTTCAGTATTTTGGTGAATGGTTTGAGTTTTTCTTATTGATATTGTGGATCTATTTTGAGATTTATATTTAGATCTATTTAGGTAATTAACAAGTGGTATCAGAGCACTTTCCTTGGCCAAAGAAGGATGAATTTTTTGCTCTTTTTTTTTTAGTTTTTTTCTAGGGAAAAAGAGGGCGGCCCACTTCATGTTCATATATTTAGTTTTCTTAACTGAAATTGGAAAAAAGAGTTGGATATTTGAATTCCTCTAAAAAAAAAACCCAATTTAAAAAAACAATTCAGTCAAAATGGAGTCCAGAAAGTAAAGTTATGAACATTTTAAATTCAACAGTTTTTGTTTTTCAGAAAAAACCACGATTTTCTTTAGTAAGTTATTTCTACACCCTAGTTTCTGTTGAAGATTTATTCTAAGCATGATATTTTTTTCTGGAAGAGATGATGGCCCTAGTATTGAAGAATTTATACAATCTCACAAGTCATTATGGAAAGAGAAGTGGAAATATTTTGTAGACTGGGGTTTCAAAGGTGATGCTCTCATATGGTGGAAATCATTTCACCATTCTGAGTGGATGTCACTTTCTGAGGAAGCACTTGAAAAATTACTTTTAGACAAGTGGTCTCATACAAAGAGTAAGGATAAAGACATCACCAAGTGTTTATTTTCATGTGGAAAATCTATATTACAAGTTCATGGTTGTATTCATAAAGAAAATGTCATTATTTCTATTAACCCTAGTTGCAAACAAAATTTTATCAATATTCAGTTGATTAATAGACTGCAAGTTCCAACAAAGAATATTCAAAACACATAGGTTGCAGATGAAAATGTTAAACTTTTTAAAGATTTGAATCTCAATATGGATAAATATGTGTTGCATTCAGATTTTGAGGCTCTAGATATGGGTGATGAAGACATTGTTTTGGGATATCCTTGGATAGAATCAGTGGGTACCATTAATATTAATGTGAAAATGAAGTTTCTAAAGCTTTGGTACAAGAAAAAGAAATTGCATTGCAGGATGTGTCTCTTAGTAAGAAAGATGAGCCCATGGAAGCTAGCAAAGAAGTTATTTCCGAGTCTGAAGTTGAATGAGAGGCAGAGTATACAGAAGGAAATTAAGCAAAACTGCAGGAAGGACATAATCATGAAGCTAAGGAGTTCATTGACTCAAAGACACAAAGTGGCTCATATTTGAAGAAAAAAGAACAGATTCCTACATTTTTTGTATATCGCCATCCACATCATATAGAGACACAACAGTCATCAAGGCAAGGGCATGTGCATCAACACATTTATACACCAGCAGGGAACCAGAAAGGAAACTGATAAAGAGGTGTATGGAGGCCTACTAGCACTACAAGAATACATGAGGATAGAGAACTAATCACATGGAAACACCGACATAATGCAGATCAAGATCAGGGTGGCAAGGCAACAGATGGACATCATGTTCGGCTTCCATTGGGATGGATGGATGGTCGTACTTGGTACCAGTTGGATACATTGCTTAGTTGGTCATATTGTATGGTTTCTTCTTGTGTTTCGAAGATGAAACATGTGAAGGGGGATGGAATGTAGTATACCTAGGGAAGTAATATGGGGTACCTATGGAGGTACCCAATGGGAATGTGGTTATGTATTATTAGTGGAAGTCATTTAATATATGAGAATGTGGTCATTCAATGTAAGGTGGACTAGGTCAACTATATTAATAAAGGCCCACTATCGTAGTTAAATGTAATAAATGTGAGAAGACTCTCTAGAAGGTTCCTAGGAGATAGATAGATATATATAAATAAGTGTAAGCAATGTAATGAGACATAGTGAAGAATATTGTCATTGTAACAAGAAAATATTTCTTGAGGAGTGAATTCCTTCCTTAAGAAATAATATATGGTGTTACCCTACCTCAAGGGTTTTGACTATTTCTTGTGTTCAATATTTTGGTGAATGGTTTGAGTTTTTCTTATTGATATTGTGGATATATTTTGAGATTTATCTTCAGATCTATTCAGATACTTAACACCAACCTATCATAACAAGCACCCACTTGCTAATTGCAAACACCAATATGCCAAGGACACCAATCCTTGCTACAAGCACCAACATGTAGAGTTGTAGGAACCAACCTGCACTACAAGCACCCACTTTTTGATAAAGAAGGCACCAACCTTCAATGTAAGCATTGAATTACAATGAGGGCTTCAATTCTCTCTTGAGCTCCACCCTGCCACCCTTAGACATTCAAAACTTCCTTTCTTCCATTCTCTTAAGAGCCTCTGCTCTTCGCACTTCTACTTCCACACACTTCAATATTCGCACATCATGCATCCATCGCTCTTCCTCTCACACTTATTTTCCTTCCTTAGAATTTCAGAGTTCATCATTGTAATGTTTTGTGCTAATTTTTGGGTTTTTTTCTTTTAGGTTCAATTTAATATGTGCACATTACATCAAACAATTTACACACAACTTGATTTTTTCAATAGTTATGTATGCAATGTAATCTCAGTTAAGACTTGCAAAAAGATTCGTCAAGCAACTTCTAATCCTTATTATATTAAATAACCATAACAACAATGATACATATGAAATCCAAACAACAATACAACAATAAATAGAAGTGAAAACCTAGTTTATGTTCCAGTTGTTGCCTCTACAAAAAACAATGAGATATATAGCACTATAGGTGGCATCCTGCTCTGATAACTCATAACTGAGTATGACATGTATGTAGAACCAAGAAATCTTCCCAATAAAACTAAGAAACCACTCAGAGAAAAATATGGTGCTTCTGTAAGTTCTCACTCATGCATTCAACCTCCCAACAACCTCCAAATCATACCCATCTAATAAAGAGAGAAGCCCGGAAGAAAATGACCTTCCCACACTCTAAAAACTCAGCCAATAAAGAATATTTTGACTCAGCAAGTAGTGAATTCAACCCCACACAAGAAAACATTGACAGATTAAAGGAAACTCAGTCCTCTTGGAAAAAATTGACCTCTCCACTATCTATACTCGCCCCTCCTCTAGAGTTCAACTTATTCTCTTTGTAATACTGCCAATGTGAAGGGAACTCAGTTCCCAAAGAGAATGATGTGACCCTATAGTGTGAAATCATCCCAAATTGAAGGATTATTCAGCCATTGGTGAAGGAATTCGACCCACAGTAAATAATTCAACCACTGAATAAAAACCACAGCCGTCGAAGTGAAATTTCTACCACAAGAAGATGAAATTGACCTCACTAAGCACAATAGGAAGATCTAGATGATCTCCTCCAAATGACCAACTAGGGTGGATAGTCTCACCACCGAAACTAATATTTGAAAATATCCCTTATGTTTTCTTATCCAGGTGGGTATCGATGGCCACCCACCTTTTCCAACCCGCTCAAAACAGTTTTCTGGCAATTTTGGAAATTTACTATTTTTAGCAGTTTTAACTTCCGGGGCCATTTTGAGGGCCTAAATGAAGGTTTTTCAGGATCGATTTTCTCAATGATATTTGAAGGCATAATTGAGCCCCCAAAATGAATCTCCTTGACAATACCTTTCCAACGGGCTATTGTGCACCTAAAACGGAGATCGTATGCAAAAGTTACGACCCCAGGAAGTTGATGTACTAACTTACCCAAACAGGGCCCACATGACTTTTGGTGCTTCACCTCCTAGGGTTAGGTTTTTTTGTGTCTAGGGTTTTTGACATTCCTGTTTATTGTAAAAATGCCTCCAGAGCCTCATTGTAATCATCTTCTTGCGAATGCGAATAGTCGTCACATCTCTTCTCAGAGATAAGTTGCCACCATTCTAGTGAGTCTTTCACTCCGTATTTTTACAGTCTCTGTACATTTCTTTCATTAATAGAAATTGTGTATTATTGTATCTTTGTGTTTATGGTTTCATCTCTGGTACATTTCTGTTATATTATTGGATATCCGTGATATCTCTGTGCATTTCTTTATTATATCTCCACTCTCATTTCGTGCCAAAAATAATATGGATCAATAGTATCAGAGCAGGCTGCTCTTGATCATTTTCTCAGTACATGTCCCCAACGAGATATGAGTATAGAAATTTGGGTCTCGAGCTTTTCTCTCTTGAATATAATCGCTCTCACACGCCTAAGAAACCCTCCATGGTGGAAGAAAATAAAAACGACGGAGCGAACGATTCTATCAATCTGTTGCTTGAGCAAGATCTCACATGACAGACAGATGAAATGATGGAAAAAATTTCCCACATCCTTCAACGCCTGCCGATAGAAACATGTGCACCTTCATCAAACAACCACTTTGGAAGCACCTCTCCTTTCAAGGTACAGGTTAATTGATCTGTATTATTTTCGGCACGAAATGAGAGCGGAGATATAATAAAGAAATGCACAGAGATATTGCAGATATTCAATAATATAACAGAAATGTATCAGAGATGCAACCATAAACATAGATATACAATAATACATGATTTTTTATTAATCAGAGAAATGTACAGAGACTGTAAAAATACAGAGTGAAAGAC
>ML810602.1:16991-34525 GCA_009831015.1 Picea engelmannii | reverse complement strand
GTGGTAGCTTATCTCTGAGAAGAGATGTGACGGCTACCCGCATTCGCAAGAAGATGATTAAAATGAGGCTCTGAAGGCCCTTTTACAATAAACAGGAATGCCAAAATTCCTAGACATCCAAAACCCTAACCCTAGGAGATGAAGCGCCAAAAGTCATGTGGGCCCCGTTTGGGTAAGTGAGTACATCAACTTCCCGGGGTCGTAACTTTTGCATACGATCTTCGTTTTAGGCATGTGATAGATCGTTGGAAAGGTATTGTCGAGGAGATTCATTTTGGGGGCTCAATTATGCATTCAACAATCATTGAGAACCTTGATCTTGAAAAACCTTCATTTGGACCCTCAAAATGGCCCCGGAAGTTAAAACCTGCTAAAAATAGTAAATTGCCAAAATGGCCAGAAAACTGTTTTGAGCCATTTGAAAAAGGTGGATAGCCACCGATATCCACCTGGATCAATCCTCCCTCCTTAGGAATAAATGGTCTCCATTGCGTTGAGTTCCTGGGGGAGAGGGAAAAGCATTTGTTGAATCTGCACCTTGGTGAGTTGCTTGTCTTGCTGGAGAAGTCACGCTACTTAGTTTGTGGAAATCTGTCACGAACCCGTGGCTGGAAGGTTTGGAATTTTTTAACCAGTCTGGCTATTTTAGATGACTGTGTGCAAAAGGAATCTTCGTGCTTTGCTGCAACCTTGTCGACCTGCTTCTGTTGGATAGAAGGTGCTTTGGTCGAAGCTGTGGTGGCTGCAGTATCCTTTTGTTCACCCTTTGAACAAATTGTGGAGAAGATGAATTTTGTAGTATGAGATACTACCTTGTGGCATTTTTTAGGTGGGGCAGTAGTTGGAACTACCTCTGGTATCCTATAGAGATGACCCCCCAGAGTAATAATGACACTACGGGGCCGAGACTCATAGATAGCATGGCATTTCCACATATATGGCTGGCCCAAGAGAACATCGCATACATCCATTGGGGCAACATCACATAATACCTCATCCTTGAAGGGTTGGATGCCGTATGACAATCGACACTGTTGGCTGACACGAAGATCTCGTCCTTAGCGAAGCCACCCAATGTTGTATGGTTGGGGGTGTGGTGTTGTTGACAATCCCAACTGTTTGACGACCTCTGCTGAGATGAGGTTCTTCTGGCTTCTGCTATCAACAATAAAATGCAGCGGGGTCCCCTTCACCCACATCTGTGAATGAAAAAGGCGCTCCCCCTCTTCTGGATCTATTGGTTCTTCTGGTTGAATTGTTGCGGTCGTGACAATAGCAGTGGGGTCTGCGTCGATGATCTGTCTTTTACCAGTATTTTTAAGAATCAGATTATGAATCAGGGTTCGGCTCCTTGTCTTTGATCTCGGCCACCAATGACTGTTTTGAGTGACATTCGTCGGTGTTGTGCCAGGGGATTTTGTGGAAATCGCACCATTTTCCGGTGTCCTTCTTTGTCTTCCCGTGACCCTTCTTTTCCTGTGGATTGGACTGGTTTTCGGGAGACTGTTTGTTAGGGTTGTCTTTGCCATACTTTGGTTGTTGTGGATTTGCATACCCAAAATCCCGTTTGTTCTGGTGCTTAAATTTCTGCTCGATTTTAACAACATATCGATAGGCAGCACCAAGTGATGAGATGTCCAGAAAATCCATTTTAGTTTGGATGTATCTGTGTAGAGCCCCAGGGTATTTCAGAACCAAATGTCGTTCAGAGTCTTTAATACCCAGCTTGGTGCACAAGGTATGGAAGCTATTGGTGAACTCCGGAACTGATTGGCCCTTCTCTTGCCGTAGTGTGGTCCATCTCATGTACTGGTCCTCATAGTTGCCAATAGGGTAGTACTGTTCTTTTACCGCATCCACAAAAAATTCCCAAGTGGGCTCAGCCCCATATATTTCAGAATCCTCTATGAAACTCTGCTCCTAGTAAGTTTCCCACCAATGTTTGACATGGGGGAGAGCCTTAAGGAGTGCGAAGGTTATCTTTTCCTTGTCTGAAAAATTATGAAAAGAGAAATAACCTTCTAGCAGATTTAACCATTTATCTAGGGCATTTGCATCTATTTGACCTTCAAATACGGGAATATCAAAATTAACCTATACCTTGAAAGGCGAGGTGCCTCCAAAGTGGTCGTTTGATGAAGATGCGCCTGATTCTATCGGCAGGCATTGAAGGATGTGGGAAAAATTCTCCATCATTTCGTCCCTCTGTCACATGAGAGCTTGCTCAAGCAACAAACTGATAAGATCGTTTGCTCCATCGTTTTTCTTTTCTTCCGCCATTGAGGGTTTCTTGGGTGTGCGAGAGAGATTGTCCTTGAGAGAGACAAGATCGAGACCCAACTTGCTATACTCGGGCCTCGTCGGGGACATGCACTGAAAAAAAATGATCAAGAGCAGCCTGCTCTGATACCACTGATCCGGATTATTTTCGGCATGAAATGAGAGCGGAGATATAATAAATAAATGCACAGAGATATTGCAGATATTCAATAATATAACAGAAATGTATCAGAGATGCAACCATAAACATAGATATACAATAATACATGATTTTTTATTAATCAGAGAAATGTACAGAGACTGTAAAAATACAGAGTGAAAGACTCGCTAGAATGGTGGCAGCTTATCTCTGAGAAGAGATGTGACGGCTACTTGCATTCGCAAGAAGATGATTACAATGAGGCTCTGAAGGCCCTTTTACAATAAACGGGAATGCCAAAAGTCCTACACATCCAAAAAACTAACCCTAGGAGATGAAGCGCCAAAATTCATGTGGGCCCTGTTTGGGTAAGTGAGTACATCAACTTCCCGGGGTCGTAACTTTTGCATACGATCTTCGTTTTAGGCGTGTGATAGATCGTTGGAAAGGTATTGTCAAGGAGATTCATTTTGGGGGATAAATTATTCTTTCAACTATCATTTAGAACCTCGATCTCGAAAAACCTTCATTTGGACCCTCAAAATGGCTCCGGAAGTTAAAACCTGCTAAAAATAGTAAATTGCCAAAATGGCCAGAAAACTATTTTGAGCCATTTGAAAAAGGTGGGTGGCCACCGATATCCACCTGGATCATTAATTTTGATATTCTTGTATTTGAAGTTCAGATAGATGAGGATGCCCTAGACAAATGGTTAAATCTACTTGAAGGTTATTGCTCTGTTCACAATTTTTCCGACACGAAAAAGATCACCTTCGTGCTCCTTAAGTCTCTCCCCCATGTCAAACATTGTTAGGAAACTTACTGGGAGAAAAGTTCCACAGATGATTCTGGAATATATGGGGCCGAGCCCACTTAGGATTTTTTTGTGGATGCAGTAAAGGAACAGTATTACCCTATTGAAAACTATGAGGACCGGTACATGAGATGGACCACACTGCGGAAAGAGAGGGGCCAATTAGTGTCGGAGTTCGCCAATACCTTCCATGCCTTGCACACCAAGATGGGTATCAAAGACTTCGAGCAACATTTGGTTCTGAAATATCATGAGGCTCTACACAAATACATCCAAAATGAAATGGATTTTATGGATATCTCATCACTAGGTGCTGCATATCAATATGTTAAAATCAAGCAGAAATTTAGGCACCAAAACAAACGGGAGTTCAGATCTCCAAATGGGAAACAACCAAAGTATGAGAAAGATGGCCCTAACAAACAACTTCCAGAAAACTAGTCTAAGCCACAGGAAAAGAAGGGTCACAGGAAGACGAAGAAGGACACCATAAAATGGTGCAATTTCCACAAAAGCCCTTGGCACAACACCGATGAATGTCGCTCAAAAAAATCATTGGTGGTCGAGATCAAAGACAAGGAGCTAAACCCTGATTCAGAATCTAATTATGAAATTACTGGTAAAAGATAGATCATCGACGCAAACCCCACTGTTATTTTTGCGACCGCAACAATTCAACCAGAAGAACCAACATATCCTGAAGAGGGGGAGCACCTTTTTCATTCACAGATGTGGGTGAAGGGGACCCCACTACATTTTATTGTTGATAGCAGAAGCCATAAGAACCTCATCTCAGTAAAGTTCGTCAAACAGTTGGGATTGTCGACAACACCACACCCACAACCATACAACATCGGGTGGCTTCGCCAAGGATGAGATCTTTGTGTCAGCCAACAATGTCGATTGTCATACGACATCCAGACCTTCAAGGATGAGTTATTATGTGATGTTTCCCCACTGGATGTCTGTGATGTTCTCTTGGGCCATCCATATATGTGGAAACGCCATGTTGTTTATGAGTCTCGACCCCGCAGTGTCATTGTTTCTCTAGGGGGTCATCTCTACATAATACCAGAGGTATTTTCAACTAGTGTTCCACATAAGCAGTGCTTCAAGGTAGTATCTCATACTGCAAAATTCAGCTTCTTCACAATATGTTCAAAAGGTGAACAGAAGGACATTGCAACCACTATAGCCCCGCCCCAAGCACCTTCTATCCAACAGAAGCAGTTCGACAAGGTTGTAGCAAAGCACAAATATTCCTTCTGCACACAATCCTCTCATGTAGCTCGACTTTTTGAATAGACTCAACCCCTCCAGCAATAGGGTCGTGACAGCCTTCCACAAACCGAGCAGCGCGACGTCTCCAGCAAGGCAAGCAACTCACCAAGATTCAGATTCAGCAAATGCTTCCCTCTCTCACCTGGGAACTCAACGCAATGGATACCATTGCTTCCTAAGGAAGGAGGATTTATCCAGGTTGATATCGATGTCCACCCAAATTTTCCAACTCACTCAAAACATTTTTCTTGCAATTTTGGCAATTTGCTATTTTTAGTAGTTTTAACTTCTATGGCCATTTTGAGGGCCTAAATGAAGGTTTTTCGGGATAAAGCTTCTCAATGATAATTGAAGACATGATTGAGCCCCCAAAATGAATCTCCTCGATGATACCTTTCCAACGGGCTATCATGCGCCTAAAATGGAGATCGTATGCAAAAGTTACGACCCCAGGAAGTTGATGTACTAACTTACCCAAACGAGGCCCACATGACTTTTGGTGCTTCATCTCCTAGGATTAGGTTTTTGAATGTCTAGGGTTTTTGACATTCCTGTTTATTGTAAAAAGGCCTTCAGAGCCTCATTGTAATCATCTTCTTGTGAATGTGAGTAGTCATCACATCTTTTCTCAGAGATAAGCTGCCACCATTATAGTGAGTCTTTCACTCTGTATTTTTACAGTCTATGTACATTTCTTTCATTAATAGAAATCGTGTATTACTGTATCTCTGTGTTTATGGTTGCATCTCTGATACATTTGTGTTATATTATTGGATATCCGCGATATCTCTGTGCATTTATTTATTATATATCCTCTCTCATTTCATGCCGAAAATAATCTGGATCAGTTTTCATCCCAAGAGTCCAAAAAACCACAAGCTCTCTCAAAGTAATTTTGGAAAATGTCAAGTCAATAATGAGAGAGGGCACTCTCCTTTTCCCCTTTTTGTTATTTGGTTGACTCTTTTGTTGTTCGATAACACAAGTATTCCAACAAAGGACGAAAAACTTCAGTAACCACTCACACAACTAGATCAAATATCAACACACTGATATTTTGAGGTGGTAAAACCCCTACAGGGAATCATCCACGACCCCAACCAATGTGGCCACTTGGAGAAATTTATTAATTCAAAAGAAAAATATTACAGATATATTTACAAGAGAGTTTCTCGCTCTCGATCATCAGCAAATGACCCTCCATTCTCTTTAAATATAGATCATGGATCAATCAAATGTTAAGCCAAAGATCAATGTAGTCGTTAAGATCGAGGAGAACATGAACCGTCAGATCACTCTATGTCAAGAACATATCGTGAACGTCAGATTTCCTAACTACAAATGCATACTAATGCATACTAGAAAAACACACTAAGATACACACTTTTACCTAAGGACACATTAGACCAAGTATATCTTAACTAAATTCTAAGTGTCTAAATATCCTAACATCCCCCCTTAAGAACAACTTGGGATAGGATTGAAGGATTTACAATAGTGACACAATAGGAGAAGGAAGGAAGCATTAGAGCCTATCCCCCCTTAATGAAAACTTCATGAACTCCTAACATAGATTGAAGTTTGGAAAACTTCGCTTCTATAAGAGACTTTGTGAAAATGTATGCAACTTGATATTTTGTAGGGAAAAAGAGCACTTCAATAACTTAATCATGAATGAGATTTCTAATGAACTTCATGTGTAGCTTGATGTGTTTGTTGCGTTGATGTTGAATTGGGTCTTTGGCAAGCTTGATGGCACTCTAATTGTCACAACAAAGTCTAGTTGGATGTTGTTGTTGGAATCCAAACTCTGAAAGGATCTGTCGAAGCCACAAGGCTTCTTGACTTGCATTTACTGTTGTTAGGTACTATGCTTCTGTTGAAGAAAATGCAATAGCCTATTGTTTCTTACAAGCCCAAGTGACAGGTCCTGAACCAAGGCTATAAACATAACTTGCAGTAGACTTCTGATCATCAGGGTTGTCATCCCAATCTGAATCAATGAAACCGACCAACAAAGGAGTCCCCCTTGAATTGTAATGTATCTCGAACTGAATTGTACCCTAGACATACTGAAGTATCCTTTTAGTTTTTTTCCAATGGATTTCATGGGGTGTTTGCATATATCGGGAAACAAGACCAACAACAAAGGAACTATTAGGATGGGTATGAGTCAAGTATAATAGGCTACCAACTAACTGACGATATAAAGTGGAATCAACTTCGGGAGAAGTACAAGTGGCACAAGATTGAATCCAGACTAGAAGGGAGAAGGTGTTGGTTTACAATATTCCATGTGGAAACGATGAAGAATTTCACAAGCATACTTAGACTGGGAAAGAAAAATTCCTTCATTGGTTTGCAAAACTTGGAGGCCAAGGAAATAGTGCAAAAAGCCTAAGTCTATCATTTCAAATTTCTTCTTAAGGATTGTTTCCACATGGTTTAAAATTTTTGAGTCACTACGAGTAAGGATAATATCGTCAACATAAAGGACAAGTATTAAGAGATGACTTCCTGCTTTCTTGGTATAGACATTAGGATTAGAATGGAATCTAGAAAATTTGGTGTCAATAAGAAAGTTGTCCATTTTGGCATACCAAGCTTGAGGAGCTTGTTTAAGACCATAAAGAGATTTCTTAAGGCGACAAACAAGGCTAGAGTCATTATGTACATAGACATGAGGTTGTTTCATGTAGATTTATTCTTGCAAATCCCCATGCAAGAAGGAATATTTAACATCCATCTGATGGGCCTCCTATTTATGTGAGGCAGCAAGGGCAAGAATAAGGCAGATGGAATTCATTTTGGCTATAGGGGAAAAGGTTTCATTATAGGCAATTCCTTCAACTTGGGAAAATCCTTCGACAACTAATCGATCCTTGTTCCTTTCAACAATTCCATATGATGCATACTTAGTTCTATAGACCCATTTACATCCAACAAGTTTTCTTCCTTTTGGAAGAGGTACAAGATCTCAAGTATCGTTTTCCATTAAAGAATGATACTTTTCATTCATTGTTGCATCCCAATATGGATGACTTGAAGCTTCTACAAATGTCTTTGGATCACACATCTCTAAAACTTGAGCCAAAAGAGAAGAGGCTCGTTGGAAATATGAATGCGTCTGACGATCATTTGAAGGATCACCGACAAGATCACCAGTTGTTTCTCATGTTGAACGGAACCATCTAGGAACTAGTGGTGTTGGTTCAAGTTTAATGGACTCATCTAGAGGAAGGTGAGCAGGCGTAGGTAGATATCCATCCTCATTTTCATCATCTAAAGAAGAAACTAGAATTGGAACAAAAGAAGGCACAAATGTCGAAGATGGTTCGCAGGCCGAAGAATGCACAATCACTGAATTAGTTTCGTAGGCCAAGATATTTTCATCAAATTTAACATATCTTCTAATAATAATTTCATTACAATGTGGTTTTGACATCTTCAGAATAACCAACAAATATACACTTCTCACTTTTAGGCTACAATGCTTTATTTTTCTCATTAAGAATGTGAACCTGTGCTATACTGCCAAATATACAAAAGTGAATTACATCTGGTTTAATTTTAGTCCAAGCTTCTTCCGATTTTATATTTTTAAGAGCCTTTGTGGGAGTGCAATTTACTATGTAATTTGCACAGTTGATGGCTTCCGCCTAATACTTTAGACTTAATCCCTTATATTGGATCATACAATTAGTCATTTCTTTTGATGTGTGGTTCTTTCTCTCAACAATTTGTTTTTGTTGTGGTGTATATGGAATAGTGTGTTGCATTTGGATGCCTTGTGTAGTGTAGTAACTTGTAAAATTAGTGTTCACATATTTGACTCCATTATTTGTTCTTAACCTTTGAATTTAATGTCCATATTACTTTTCTACAAGGGCCTTGTAGGCCAGAAACTTGTTAAAAACTTTTCTCTTAAGTTTTAAGAAGTAAACCCAAGTACATCTGGAAAATTTATCAATGAAAGTTAAGAAATACTTGCACCCAGAAAAAGAAGGAGAAGAAAGTGGACCACACAAGTCACTGTGAACAAGCTGCAAAGGGCCCGAGGTGTGCCAAGAGGCACGTCTGTCAAAATTGTCTCAATGATGTTTATCAAGAACACAACCGGCACAAACACCATCTATGCTTGAAACAAGAGGAAGACCAGTCACTGTCTGTTGATTACATAGTTGTTGCAATGAACAATAGTTTAGATGACCAAACCACTCATGCCAAAGTTTTCTCAAGTCATCTCTATGAGCAACAAAAATTGATGGAAAAGATGATGACCCAAAGTTGTCAAACTTGTACAACCTGGTAATATCATCAACAATTCCAGTTGCAAGAACATGCTAAGGATCTTTTAGATCCTTGATTACAACTTGGTAAGGTGAAAACTCTACGGTTTTACCTTCACCTGAATGAGTGTTTTGATATACTGGTAGAAGGTTACATGAAAGACTTGGAACACATAATACATCATTGAAATGACCATTATCTACCTGAATTGTTCCAAATCCTACAACACTAGGATATCTATCATCACCAACAAATATTTTATTGGTGTTACAATCATTTAGAGCAGAAAATATGGCTTTATCCTTAGCCATAAGATAAGATACTCCATAATCAATAAGCCACTCATCAGAAGAAGAAGTAGAAGTTGCATTGAAGGAGAAACTAGAAGCAGAAAGTGCATGTCCATGAGAAGAAGAAGGTGAAATAGAATAAATATTGATGTTGTGCTTCTTCATCGCTACTTCTAAAGGTGTCATCTTCTTGAAACATTTGGATTCATCGTGACCATATTTCCCACAAAAGTTGCAATGTCTGTCTGTCTTCTTATTTTTAGATTTTGTTCCTTTGTCACCATTAGGAGTTGAAGTTGCCTGAGTGGGTTTGGGACCCTCATTTTGCTTGTTGTTGTGGTGAGGATGTTGCTTCTTGGTTTTATCTTTCTATTGGGCCACTAAGGCTTTGTTGGAGATACTGACAGTGATAACCATTCCAAGTTTCACAGTATTATCTTGCTCTCGTATTAAGGCATCAAAAAAGGACTCAAGAGAGGGATTTTTATAAGCAGTCCCCAGAGCTTCTCTAGTGGCATAGAAGGTAGATACAAACATTGAATGTGCACTACCAAGATTAACAAGAATAATATAAATACAACACTCTTATTCCATCTTTATGTTACATTCTTCACATAAAATTCTAAGTGTTTTAAACTTAGATAAATAGTCTTCAATGCAAGAAAAATCATTTGGACTTAAAGTCGTTATCTGATTTTCTATCTAGTGGGCTCGAATGATATTTTGTTTACCAAAAAAAGATTCAAGTTTTTCCCAATCTTCATGAGGGTCATCAACTCCTTGAAGGTGAAACCTTAAATCAAGAGATATGGAAATTCCAATCAATCCACGTTCTTCGTCATTCCTATTGGTCCATTTGATTTTATCTTCATCATCAATAGGTTCATGTTCTTTCCCCATGGTAATCTGGTACAATCATTTACTTCTTAATAAATCCTCCATATGGGATTTCCATTGGAAGTAGTTGGTGCTGGTAAGAAAAAGATCACTAGAAGAAGCCATATTAAACATGCGGATAATATGGATTTAAAAACTGAAACTGACGATCTAGATGGAAGGATCTTGAAAAATTAGACCATTTTAAAAAAATGGCAGTGAAAACAAACTTCGGATGTGAATGTGATGCACTTTTAAAAAAAATCATAAACGGTAACCAAAGAGCCACGAGACAAGTAGAAGTTGGTCCAAGTGGTGATACCCCTCCAAATAACCTCACTTTTAAAAATAAGTTGTTTTATGAAGTAACCCGCTTTTATAAAAAGAAGCAAGGATCACTTTTACAATGAAGTTACTTTATAAAAGAAAGTTGCATGCAAAATAAATAACTTTAAAATAAAATAATAAAGTTACTTATAGTGATTCACTTTTATACTTGAAGTGAAATACACTTTACAGTGGATTCATGAACTTTTTCAAAAAAAATAACAAAAAAAAGACTTGAACTCAATACCTCTTACTTAATAAGACAGCTTTTAACCAAGTGAGCTAGCAAAACATATTGTGTTGTTTAGAAGGAGGATTGGGGTTTTTGTTGTTGTTGTTGATGACCTTGGAGAGTGTGCTCATAAAAAACTATTTTTCACACAAGAAAAATTATTCGCTTCTTGATGACAACAAGGGTTAGATCTCGGTTAGCTTACCCGAAAAATACACCCTTTCCGATATGTTTCTGATTTTTTGAGATTGCACATGGCAAAGGGAAAATAGAATATGCGGATATAAAGGAGTAGAAACCTGAAAAAAATAAATAGAAAACTGAAATAAAACCAAAACAATACTCTGCAAAAATTTAAAAAGGGTGTATTGAGGGTTTATACCTCCAGATCTTACTGAAATGGTCGTATCTTGGGAAAACATAAACCTTTTCAAGTGAAACAAAAATCATTCCTGACTGAAATGAGTGATCTGAACGCAATGGAATAGTCCTATTGACACATAAATGTATGGAAATGGAAGAAACCAGAGATGAGGCAACTCGTCTTCACGATCTCGATCTACATTGGGA
Organism: Picea engelmannii; assembly: GCA_009831015.1. NCBI lineage: Eukaryota > Viridiplantae > Streptophyta > Pinopsida > Pinales > Pinaceae > Picea > Picea engelmannii. The sequence continues at coordinate 23,426 of ML810602.1, read as the reverse complement.
GCAGATCTTCAAACAAGCTCTGATACCATGTTCAAAAACACATGTATTCCAACATAAGATGAACACCTTCAATGATCATTCACACAACCAAATCAAATATCAACACACCGATATTTTGATGTGGTAAAACCCCTATGGGGAAACATCCATGGCCCCAACCAACGTGGATACTTGGAGCAATTTATTAATGCAAAAGAAAAAGATTAAAAAGAGATTTACAAGAGAGTTTCTCACTATTGATCATTGGAAAATGACCCTCCATGCTCTTTAAATAGAAATCATGGACCAATCGGGTGCTAAGCCAATGATCAATGTAGTCGTTAAGATCGAGGAGAACATGAGCTGTTGGATCACTCTATGTCGGGAACATATTATGACCATCAGATTTCCTAACTACAAATGCATACTAAAGCATAATAAAGAAACACACTTTTACCTAATGACACATTCGACCAATTAGAGCTTAACTAAATCCTAAGTGTCTAAATATCCTAAAATTTGCGACCATTTTACCTTTTAATAAGTTTAAGTGACTTTTCATATTCTCCATAGTTACTTAGGCTCCTTTTTATCACTTTCTCAATGCCACCTTTTAAATTTAATTAATTTCCGCTCCGATGACATTAAATAAATAATTAATTCCCTTTTTCCCCACTAACTATAATAGCCTATGGGAATTACTTAGGATATTTTTCCAATCTTATAGAAGATTCATTTGGAAAGAGACATTATGGTCCTCCCTTCCCGATATTGTTTTTCCTAAATCAATTGCAAATTTGGATGCTACAAGATCTAATCACTTTCCCATGTGGCATCCTCTGCTAGTAAATATCTCCATCTGATGAGGTATTCCCAAATCATCCTATTTTGCAGTATGCTCTATTGAATCCCCAATACCTCCTTAGGAACCAGTACTAGTTGTCCCTCCTCATTCAATGAAGGTAACTCTACCAAAGTAGTAACCTACTGCCCTATCACATTTTTTAGGCATGAAACATGAAACACATTATGAATTTACTTACCTCTGACAACTCCAGTTCATAAGCCACTTCTCCAACCCTTTGAACCACCATGTAGGGTCAATAAAAATGTGGCTTAAGCTTCTTTGCACTGCTCTTATTCAATGAAGACTTTCTATATGGTTGTAGTCTCAAGAAAACCAAGTCTCCCTCTTCGAAAGTGTGCTCAACCATGTGCCTGTCTGCATATATCTTATGTTGATTATGGGTAATCTGTAGATTTTCCTTGACAGCCTTAAGTATGTCCAAACTCTCCTGGATCTATTCCTTGGCTTTGGGAGCCCTTTTATCCCCAAATTCCAAGTCAACAAAAGAAGGACCATCATAACCGTATAATGCAAGGAATGGTATCATGTCAATGGACATGTGATAGGTGGTGTTATAACAATGTTTTCCTAGATGAAACCACTTCACCCATGCCTTGTGTTGCCCAAACATGTAGTTACGTAGATACCCTTCTAGCCATTTGTTCACAATGTCCATCTGTCCATTTGTCTAAGGATGGTAACTAGTGTTGGTGGTCAACTCTGTTCCAACCAACCTGAACAACTCCTTCCAGAATATGCTAAGGAACCTATTGTCCCTATCACTGAAAATATATATCAACATCTCGTGAAGTTTGAATATCTCCCTGAAGAATAACTATGCTAGTTGCATTGCCTTATACTCAAAGGATATGGAAAATAAATGTGAAAATTTAATTAATTGGTTGACCACTACATATATACAATCTTTGCCTTGGACATTTGGTAATCATGTGATAAAGTCCATAGATATGTTTTCTCATTTCTGCTCTGGGATGGGAAATGGTTGTAGTAATCCTGTAGGATGGGTCTGCTCTGACTTGTTCTGATGACAAGTCACACACTCTCTCACATGATTCAAGACATCATCTTTGAGGCCCTTCCAAGTGAACCTCTCTTTGATCTACCTGTAGGTTTTGAAGTATCTCAGATGCCCTACCAGTGGTGCATCGTGCATATCCACCATGATCTTCTCCCTTACTGTAGACTGCATGACTAAGTATATACAATCTTTGTAGTAGATTATGTCATCCACCACTTTGTACATGTCATCATGTACACTGCGGTCCATCACCTCACAAGCAAATTTGTTCTTGGAATATTCCACAAAGAGATGAGATTTACAATGAGTCGAAACCTTTGCAAGTGAAAACACCTCTGGTTTTTAGGAGAGAGAATTTGCAACTGCATTCTTATTTCCCTTAACATACTCAATGTCGAAATCATAGGCCTACATTTTTCTAACCCATTTTTGTTTCCTTTCATTCAAGTCCTTCTACCCCAAAAAGTGCCTCAAGATATTGTGGTCTTTATTAACCACAAATTTTCCACCTATCAAGTATTGCCTAAACTTCGCCAAGGAATGCATGATGGCGAGCATTTTCTTGTCATAGATGGAATAGAGTATGTCTGACTCTATGATATTTCTACTCTCATATGCTATTAGATTCCTTTGTTGCATCAAAACTGCTCCTATCTCTTCACGTGATGCATCACACTCAAGAAAAAATGGTTGAGTGAAGTCAGGAAGTGCTAAAACTGGGTAGGTGCTCATCACTTCCTTCATTCGATCGAACATCTTATGAGCCTCTTCAGTCCACCTGAATTCCCATTTTTTTTTTAGATATGTGAGTGGTGCATCCAACTATGAAAATCCCTTAACAAACCAACTATAGTAGTTGCAAATCCCAAAGAACCCACATAAGTGTGAAATATTTTTGGGTAGTGACCAATCCTGTATAGCCTATATCTTTTCTCTATGCACCTGTACTCCATGAGCACTAACCGCGTGTCCCAAGTATAAAATTTATGTCATGCCAAATTCACACTTCGACTCTATAACGCACAATGATTCTTCCTCCATAATGCTCAGGATCTCCTCCAAATGTGCCAAGTGTTCCTCCCATGTATGACTATATATCATGATATCATCAAAGAATACCAATAGAAACTTCCTCATATGCTTTTTGAATATGTGATTCATGCAGGATTGGAACGTAGTTGGTGTGTTGATCTGAGCAAATGGCATGACCAAAAATTTTTAATGCCCACAATGGCATCTGAAAGTAATTTTTGGAATGTCCTACTCTCTGAATCTGATCTGGTGGTACCCCGACCGAAGATCAATCTTCGAAAAGTATACCGCCCCATGCAACTCATCCAGTAGCTCATCTATCTTGGGGATTGGGTACTTGTTTTTTATTGTCTTCTCATTCAGTTCCTTGTAAACAATGCACATATGCATTGTACCATCCTTCTTCTCCACCAACGCTACAGAAGAAGCGAATGGACTTGAAATTGACCTAATATGCCCCATCTCCATCAACTCCTTATTGGCCTTTTCGATCTCATCCTTAAATTTCTTAAGATATTTGTAGGGAGTGGTGATCACTAGTTTGGCTCCCTCCTCCAACTCAATAGTGTTCTCGAATCCCCTGTCAGGTGGTCTCTTTAGATGTATCTGCCCAAAGACTCAGTCATCTTTACTCAACAGTGTATGTATCTTTGTATGATACTGATGGATGTTGTCTAAAGGTTTCTCAATAGTAATCAAGCACTCTGTTTCATAGGTGACATCCCCATGTTTGAAAATACCCTCCATCTGTTTAGTTGAGACGATCCTGGGAGCATCATTTGACATGCCCCTCAAAACTACCTTCTTACTATCTACTGCTTTGAACTCCAACTCCATAGCTTGGTAGTCCACCAGGTATTTTCCTATGGAAACAAACCATTGGAACCCCAATATGACATTAGTGTCTGGCAGTTCCATTACGTAGAATTCATTAGTGACTGTGCGGTTTCCCAACACAACTCGTAACTATGGGATCTTTTGTGTGCAAGGCATAATGCACCCACCAACTACTACTACATCAAATCCTTCAAAATTCACCGTAGGGATGCCTCTCTTAGCCACCCAAGATGAGTCGATAAAGTTGTGGGTTTCCCCACCATCAATCGGTACTATAATTCGTTGACCTTGTACAACACCCATGATCTTAAAGGTGTGAAATCTGGGGATGTTCGATAGAGTGGCGATGGCTCCACTCTTGGCCTCCTCATCTGGCTGCTCCTCAACTTATTTGTCCTGCTCATAATCATGTTCCTATTATGCTTCCTCATCCTCCTTACTGTCTGAAATCACTTCTATGTAATGTGATTTTCCCTTTCCCATACATCTTTTCCCAAGTTCCCATGGGTCCTTGCAGTTGAAGCAAATCTTCTTCCTTCTCAACTCATTACGAGTTGCATCATCCATCTTCTCCTTGCACGTTCCTTATTTCTAAAAGGGTTTCTTGTCTTTGTTCTTTTGGGGAATGAATGGTTTGGAGATTTTTTTTGTCTTTGCGACTGCATCCTCCATGTCTTGTGTCTGGATAATAACATCTCGTAGTGTCTCCAATTTGAAGGCCTTTACCCAACCACGTAGTGTCTCAAATAAACCCTATGTGAACAACATAACCAATCTCTACTTGGATATGTCAATCAATGTGATTGCAATCCTCTGAAACTCAGTGACGTAAGTATCCGATGTCACAACCTGCTTGAGTTGTGCTAGCTCTCTGAAATGTAGCTCTAGATCTTTCCTGTCAAACCTCTCCATCAACCTCCGTGTGAAGTCCAAATAAGAGGTAATGATAGCATGTCCTAGAGTGACCAATCCATGGCATCACCACTCGTGGGTCTCTCCATCCAAGTGCAAGGTAGAAAATTTAATCACCTCTACCTCTGTTATGGTGTTAAGATGGAAGTAGGTATCCAACTTTTGAACCCATGCTCTAGCTGTGGATTTGCTCGAACCATCAAAAGAGGGGATGGTGAGCTTCCCAATCTTCCTCATGAGATCAATATTTTGTTGGCCCCTATTGACCTCCCTTGGCTTGTTCCTGTACTTTTTATTACAGTAGTCCTGTAGGGACATGTCTGCCTAAAATTCCTCCCTGAGAGCCTGATACTCTCTCCAATAGTCATCAAAGTTCTCACCCTGACCTTGTTGTCCTTGATTCCCTTCTTGTTGATTCCCCGTGAGCTGAGGTAAAAGCATATTGGGAATGATTATTCATGTGGTTCTAGTACTAAGTTGTGCAGGAATATGGTTTTTGATACCCTCTGCATAGTTTCCATTGTTCCCATTGGGACCCCCTACACCATTGTTTCCCCTATGGTGTCCATTAGTGCCTCCATTACCATTATTACCCCCATGGTTTTGGTTTTCCTGGTTGGTATCAATCAACTGTGCCAATAGTTATGCTAATTTTTGCTACCCATTTTGTATACCCTCTAAAATTTGCAAAACCCTGTCTTAATTCTGATACCCCGTAGCTACTTCTTGTTTTGCCTCTGGTTGGTTTTCTTTTACCTCTTCTTCTTGGTGAAAATTGTTTTTTTTTTCCCTCGTTTCCTCCTACTTATGTAGGTGATATACCCTTCTCCATCTCCTTGATTCATGAATTTTAAAATCCCCTCAGGCTGGCAGGAGTGAGGCTCTGATACCACTGTAATGTTCCATGTAATTTTTGGGGTATTTTTTTTTAGGTTCAATTTAACATATGCACATTACATCAAATAGTTTACACCTAGCTTATTTCTTTCAACAATACAACAATACTAACAACAACAACAATAAATAGAAGTAAAAACAAGGTTTATGTTTTTGTTGTTGCCTCTGCAAAAAACATTGAGATATATAACATTGTAGGTAGCAATCTACTCTCATAACTTACAACTGAGTATAACAGGTATGTAGAACCAAGAAATCTGCCCAGTAAAACTAAGCAACCACTCAGAGAAATATATGGTGCTTATGTAAGTGCCCACTCCTGCATTCAACCTCCCAATAGTCTCCAAATCGTACCCAACCACCAAAGAGAGCAGCCCATAAGAAAATGACATGCCCACACTCTGAAAACTCAACCAATAAAGAGGATTTCGACTCAACAAGTAGTGAAGTCAACCCCACACAAGAAAATGTTGCTATATTAAAGGAAACTCAACCCTCTTGGAAAAACTCGACCTCTCCATTGTCTATACTTGCCCCTCATCTAAAGTTCGACTTCTTCTTATTGTAAGAATTCCAATGTGAAGGAAACTTGGTCCCCAAAGACAATGACATGACCCTATAGTGTGAACTTGTCCCAAAATGAAGGATTATTCAGCCATTAGTGAAGGAATTCGACCCACGGTAAATAATTCAGCCACTGAATAAAAACCACAACCACCAAAGAGAAATTTATACCACAAGAAGATGAAATCTGTTATCACTCCAAGAAACCCTCTGTGGTTGCAGACCAGAGGTGCTTGGTAACTTCAAGTAAAAATGTTTTTGTGTTTTATGAATATGGGTCAATGGGACAACTCAATACATTTCATAGCATTCAAACATGGATATGATA
>ML810602.1:0-12204 GCA_009831015.1 Picea engelmannii | reverse complement strand
CAACGTTTTCATCTGCTTTTAATTCAAAAATTTCAAATCTGGGCGAAAATCGTGACATTCTGGCCGTTACAGGCTTTCCACAGCACGTAGCCTGTGAAAAAACGCTCCTTAGCTGCGGAAAGCGCCACTTTCAACAGCTAACGAGTAAAAATTTCTGCCTTCTGTGCTGTTGAAAGCGGACAGAGTTTCAAATTTGAATTTCTCGGTCATAAAAAATCCATTTTTCACATGTAAATAGTCGATCGACATCTAGAGAATCTCAGCTTTCCAATGGTGTTGTCAGATCTTGATTTGGAGCTCGGGAAGGGGTCGAAAAGTTGCCTGCAAGTTTAAGTGTCATTTTTCCATTCGCAATTAAAAACTCTAAACGAACCTTTGTGACAAGTTAGCAAAATAATGGTGCTATTTTGGGAGTTAACAAAATCAACCTCACTGAAGCACAATAGGAAGATTTGGATGATCTCCTCCATATGACCAGCTAGGGTGGATAGTCTCACCACCGAAACTAATCTCTGAAAATCCCCCTTAGGGTTTTCATCCCAAGAGTCCAAGAAACCATAATCTCTCTCAAATTAATTTTGTAAAATGTCAAGTGAAGAATGAGAGAGGGAGACCTCCTTTTCCCCTTTTTATTCTTTGGTTGACTCTTTTGCGACCATTTTACCTTTGAATAAGTTTAAGTGACTTTTCATATTCTAAATAGTTACTTAGGCACCTTTTTACCACTTACTCAATGTAACCTTTTAAAATTAATTAATTTCTTCTCTGATGACATTAAATAAATAATTAATTCCCTTTTTCCCCACCGACTATAGCCTACGATAATTACTTAGGCTATTTCACCAATCTCCTAGAAGACTCATTTGGAAAGAGACATTACAATCATCCACCAATCCACACCGAATCGGATTTGGGAATTGTGATTTATAGACTTCATGCTCTCATGGTTTTGTTGATCAAGGAGGAAATTGGTGGCCACCCACCTATTCCACTGGCTCAAAACAAGGGTTTCCACCTTGGCAATTTTTCTACAGTTTTTCGGGTCCTAAAATTTCGGGGTCGTTTTGAGGCCCTAAACAACGTTTTTTTGGGCATGACACAATCACACTGTAGGCTTTAGCTAGAGTGTGATGACAACATGTGTAGTCCTTGGATGGTTCTTTCCAACAAGCTCTTGTGCGCCTAAAACATAGATTTTATGCAAAAGTTACGACACCAGGAAGTTGATTTACCAACTTACCCCATCGGGGCCCACATGAATTTTGGCGCTTCATCTCCTAGGGTTAGGTTTTTGGATGTTTATGGTTTTATCATTTATGCTTTATGTTAAAATTGCCTTTGGAGCCTCATTGTAACCATCTTCTTGCAAATGAGCATAGCCATCACATCTCTTCTCAAAGATAAGTTTCCACCATTCTAGTGAGTTCATTCACTCGGTATCTTTACAGTTTCTGTACATTTCTTTCATTAACAAAACTTGTGTATTATTGTATCTCTGTGTTTCTAGAAATATATTTGTGTATTTTTTAATCATATTTCTTCCTTCATTTTGTTCTTAAAATAATCCAGATCATTTGTCCATGAAACTAAATCCAGGGGGTCGGCCCTAACTCTTGTTACTTCTTCCTCAAATCATGCTTCAAAAGATCCTCCTCAAAAGAAACAATCTAGGTTCCCTTCTTTTGTACGCGATATAGTTTATTGGCCCTTGACACTCAACCACCGTTGGATTGTCCTTTTGATTTATCCTCAACCGTCAATCTAATCTCCTTCATATAAGGACCACCGGAGTATCAAAATAGTCAACAACACCTCGTCACTCAACAACCGCCCGATTGTCCTTTTGTTAGATCGCAATCGTTGATCTATTCTTTCCTTATCATCAAGGTCGACGATCATCGTCATCAGGACAAAGAGTGCATGGGTGTACACTTTAGTTCTGATGGCTCCAGGGTCGATGATCTGTTCCTACAGATCCAACGGTTCTCGTTAATTAGCTTCAATGACGTTGATTTCATCTGTGCCTTGAGTTAACCAATGGTTAACACCTGTCTTTTTATTTATTCATCAAATGATCAGGTGGGACCCTCAAAGATCTATGACTAAGATTGCATTTCACCAGTTCACCGACCTGTGGTCTAGATTAATCCTCGTTGTCATTGTAGCTATTGTTAGCACGATTCACTCTGACCATCACAAACGAATGGTGAAGATCCATTCACCATGTCAAACCAATGGTTGTTGTTGGCTCTTGTAGACTTTTGTTGTCATTGGACTCCCTTTGATCTTGCTGCAAAACCTCTCTGAAATATTTGGACCCGATATATGGGTGTTAACTCTCCATATGACCTCATGCCAGAGCCAAGGACTAGAGCATCATCGTCATAATTTTTTGTTGGAGTGTCTCAATGTACACTACCCCGACGAACTTTTCGACTTCGACAAACTGGGACCCATTCCAAAGCTTTCACTCCAATAAAATGCTTCCACAAGCCTTTCGCCCGGACCGTTGATCTTATCGTTGCATACAACATTGATTTTCTTACCTTTATCGTCATCATCAACAATCAATCTCTCTTCTGCTTTATTTTCGTCTACTGTCCTATGAAGCTTGAGTTCCGATGATACAATTCATTGATGATACAATAGTATTCACGATTGATCTCGGTCGTTGGTTTTGGAAAGGGTTTGCCCCAATCTAATCTCAATTGTCCCTTTTCACAACTCAAGCAAACTGGCCTGATATAATAAATGGCTACTATCTTTTCATGACAAGTGGAATAACAGTACCGCTACATGGCACTATACGGGGTCTGACACGTGGCTCCTTCCACGGGTGTTGGATGACGTGGCATTGACGTGGCCATAATGTCATCAATTCCTCTGGCTCTTGTCCGTTCATCATGTTGACTTGGCACTTTGACACGTGACTTTATCCTTGTTGCTTATGTGGTTCTAATGTGGCATATGTTATGGTGTTGACCTGATATCGTGGTTGGCCCCATTCATCGTCGTCGTTGACATCTACTCATCATCGACGATCCCAAATTGGATATCGTCGTTGGCAATCCTAAAGTGGATATTGTCGTCGACGATTCTTTTATTGGACTATTGACACGCATACCTTACACTACTCTGATGCCGATTTCAAACCCTGATGAGCTAGAATCCTTTCGACCGTTTTCCAACGTCGATCAGATCAAAGGTTTAATCTTCATCGCTGATTGTCATCGATGCCTTTTCTAATTTACACCGTTGATCTTCTTTCCTCTGAATGATCCTCAACCATTAATTTGTTGAAGCTTGGCTTTAACTTTATCATTGTTGGTCCAATCACGAAACATTAACATATCATTGTCAGCAACCCCTTAGTGGAGTTTGAGTCCTGATGTGGCAAGCCTCGACGATACAATCTCGGACATCGAATTTTATGAAAGAGTCGCCCCAATCAAATTTGAACCGTCCATTCACTTTAACCTGTAGAATGAATTCTACAAGCGCCCAAATTGGCTCTGGTCGATTCCAATCTACCCACGTAGCAAAAGGTTATTTCTTCTTTGCCTCAACAACCTCGATCTAGTTTATATTCATAGCAACACGATCGCCTGCAACACAAACACTTGATCGTTCTTTCCAAAAGCAGACAAACCAACACATATTCACATCTAGTAACAATCTAGAAATGCCAGTCTTCCTTTGATATCAATGACAACATTATTGCAACATAAACACTCTACAAATTGGTCTTTTTCTGACTACTCAAAATGGCGAGAAGGGAAATCAATATTTTTTTTCCTAAAATATAGCAAAGATCATTTTGAATTGATGGAATTGTTGATATCATATGTTAATATTGCACGATCCTATTGCAGTGGGGTATTGGAGGGTGTTGAATCAATTTCTACATTAAAAACAATGAATTCATCAATTCAAAATTGCAATTTCAACAAAGATTGTCTAGTTGGATCATGGCGATGACAAATCATAAAAAAATGAAACAGTAGAACATTTAACCTTATTTCTTAAGTTTTCACTATCAACGATTGTCCATGAAAGTCATTTATTAAAAATCATTTTCTAATGTGCTTGAACAATTCACTTAACAATTTACATTACATCTGGCGATGTTCATAAGGGTGAAGAAGTGGGAGTATAACATTAATGTCATGTTTGAGACTTGAACTCAGTAATGAAGACTTTTTGAGAAGATCCATTACATTCTAGCTCAAGCATACTTACACATGAAATTTTTGAAATGATAAAAATATCATATTATCATCCACATAAACTAATTTGGTCAATCAGACATGTGTTAAGCCTCTTTGATGACATAGAAACTAACTTTGAGAGGTCAAAAACCTTCCCTCTCTCTCTCTCTCTCTCACACACACACACACACACACACACACACACACACACACACACACACACACAAGGGCTCTACCCCTACTAAGGTTTGAACCTAGGTTCTTTACATGGCAACGCCCCAACCCAACTGGTGATGCCCCATTATTAGGTTGGACTTCATGGAAAGGTCGTCCCAACCCAACTGTCAATGCCCCATTATTAGGTTGGACTTCATGGAAAGGTTGCCCAACTCTATACAACTATAGCTCAAGCAAGCTCATCATGGTGTTTTTCCCATAGTCAAACACACCTAACTTGTTATCCCATTTGCAAAATCCTAACAAGTATCATGCCTTATGAACCCTTAATTTAAAATGTGATGAAAACTCGAAGGTTAAGCATGCTTAAGCCAAAGTTATACTAGGATAAATAACCTTCTCAAGAAATCTTGATTACTAATTGCAACTTATGAAGGTGACTAATCATTTTGTTAATTCTAATCCCATTTTTTTTTATCTCTTTTAACATTTCTTCATGCAATTAGTGCCAACTAGTTTATTTAATCTTTAAAGACATGAGAAATTAATCATTAATGAATAACACTAATAACATTAAATATTCTATGCACTCAGTTCCAAAAAATAATATTCTATAATGTTGAACAATTCAAACTCATAAGAAATAAGTAATTACAATAATTAAAGTCACTAGGACTACAAAGAGAAGACTAGAAACACTATTTCTTGGCTTTGCTATTGGGTACTAGAAGATGACCTTCAAAATATTAACACCATTAATAATATTATTTGGTAACTAATTTTAAAGAAAAACTATAATAAGAAGAATAAAAAAATGATTTATTATAAAGAGATTTAAATCCTAAATTAACAAATCTAAATTATCTTTTCAATATTACTAATTTTAAGAAAAAATAGATATGACAAAAATAAAAATAAATTTCCATGAAATTTAAAGTAAAATTAAGAAGTTGACAAAATTTAAAACATTTTAAAGAAAAAGAATTTATAGAGTTTAAGGCTTTAAAGAAATAAAAGATGAAAAACATTTATTATATAAAATTATTTTTTTAAACATATTTATAATAAATTAATCTATAAAAAAATTCAATAAATTTATTTCAAATTATTTAATTTTAAAAATAATATTAAAAATAAATTAAAATTCAATAAATTATTTTTATTTTTAATGAAAGATAATATCATAATCATCATAAGATATACATCATAATAAATAGCTTAAATATTAAAACGTTTTCCAATAAAAAATAATTATTTTATTTTAGATATGATTAAACTCTATCTATGAAACGATAAATTTCATTTTAAAAATAAAAAAATATATATTTCATTTATAATAAATAGCTTAAATATTAAAACGTTTTTCAATAAAAAAATAATTATTTTATTTTAGATATGATTAAATTATATCTATGAAACTTACTCACAACAGATTTCATTTTTAAAATGAAAAATATATTTCATTGACACGGTTATTATTTTTTTAATATATATATATATATATATATATATATATATATATATATATTTAATTTTATAAACACAACTATAAAATACCTACCTACCAATACCAACTCCAGGCGATGATCACATTAACTTTTAAAGTCCTTCATTGACCGGCAAGTAACGACCGTCTTTTCGTCTATGTCTATTGGCTGTAATTAATCTTTTCGGTTATTATAGTCGGGAGAGTAGTGTAATTTTAATGTATAGTTTAATTAAACAAAAAAAGTAATATTAATTAATATATAAAAATTAAATTTATTTATAATTTATTTAAACTTAAAAATAAAATAATTAAATTTTATTAAATTAAATGTGATGATGATGGCTTAAAAAATAATAGATTACTTGGATTTCTTTAAATTTGGATTACTTAGAAGGTTAGGAAGATAGGGATTGTGATAAATATTTGGAAATTGTGATCTAATTCAGGTATACCCAGGTAATATAAGAGAAAATGAGTTTTCATCTTCAACTCTCTTGGTGTGAAGAATGTGATAGATTTTTTCTTGCCATGGTGTTTTGGGCACTGTTCAATGCCCAATTTCACTATGCAGCTCATGAGAATTAGCTCTCATTTTAGCAATAATGATTCTCTTCTTTACCGTAGTCAAAAGAGATATACTTTTGATCTTCAAGGTTAGGATTAACCACCTCCTTAAAATATCTTAATTTTCTTTTATCCTCTAATTCTTTATCACACCATAGATTCTCCTTAAATTTTGTTTGTACAATATTTTTAATATAATCATATTCTGCATAATAACATCTTCTTTTATTTCCCAATGTTTTTTGAGTCATTGGTGATTTTGACTAGAATCTAAGCAATTTTCGGAAGCTCGTGTTATCCATGTTGTTTATCTTGTTATTATACATTACATACCTAATCATAGTTATGCTCTCAAAAGGAAAAATACACTTATATGAGGAGGATGAGATGAGATAAGATGTATTATCTTTAATTTTGAGATTCTAAATTATAAAATTCTTTTAAATCTACTCATAAATTTCAATAAATTATAATAATCATGATCATTATGATTATAATTTCAAAAATAAAAATAAATTTAAAATTGATAAATTATTTGTAGACATTGTATCACATAAAGTGGAACTGTCCTCATACCTACAATTCTTGTCAAATTTTTAACCGACGAAAAACAGTCATTCCTTTACAACGTTAATTTACTCTGAATGATGGATGGGCGTAATTAAATGAGAAGAACGTTAAATACGTCACCGTTGGCAAATCAGTTAAGAACTTAACGACGACAGCATAACTAAAATGGACTGGAGGACCGTGACGGAAAAATGTCCGTCACTGATGCTTAGAGGTTTTGAGTTCGAATTCCAAAAGAGAATCCCGTTAGCAATTCTAACGACTCCGTTGCATTTTCACGCCGGCAAAACGGCGAAATGATATATCCAAACGTTTTAAGCGACCGTTTGACCTTGTGACCACATCACGGGATCTTTAATTATTACTGGCCGACTTGTCGGTACAATTCACTTTCACTGTCAAGTTTTTCGTTATTTCAACTTTTTTTTAATTGATTTACTGAGCCTGAGACTCATCTAAAACCCTGGGCAGGTACAGGTACCGGAAAAACATTTAGCGCGTGCAACTTTTCGTCACATGGCTGCTATTTTAGCAGGATTCAACCCGGAATGGCGATTTTGGCGCCGAATTTATCAGCGTGAACGCGGCTTGGACCCCTGGAATGTGAAGAAGCATTATTCATCATTATTTGTCTGATAAGCTCCGGGAGCTCAGAATTCCAGTACAGAGCGATCGCCAGAATCAGAAGCAGAAGAAGAAAGGGTAATGGATTCAGCACCGCCTGACGATTTCAGGTGCCCGATAAGCCTGGAGCTGATGAGCGACCCAGTGATCCTGTGCACGGGGCAGACATACGACAGGTCCTCCATCCAGCGCTGGTTCGAGTCCGGTAAGCGCATATGCCCCAACACCACCATGCCCCTCCACGATACGAGGCTCATACCCAATTACGCTCTGAGGAGCCTGATATCGCAGTGGGCGCAGGCCCACGGTGTCGACTTGAAGCGCCCCGCGGCGGGCCGGCGTGGGTCTCCGCCGTCCGGCCATGAGACCCTGCAGAAACTCAAGCAAACCCTAGAAACCCTAGTAAAAAACCTAGGGAACAGGGGTGCTGCTAATCTGTCTGCGAGGAGGGATACCGTGAGGGAGATTAAAGCGCTGGCGAAGGAGAATCGTGAGACGCGCCTGCGTATTGTGGAAGCAGGGGCCGTGGCGAAAATTTTGCCCCTCTTGTCCTGTGCGGACTCTCAGACCGAAGAAAATGCCATGGCGGCGCTCTTCTACTTGAGCTTGGATGATGATAATAAAGTGGGGCTTGTGGCAGAAGGGGCCGTGGATTCGATCGTGAATGTGTTGAAGCACGGTTCCATGGAGAATCGATCCACGGCGGCCGTGACCTTGACGAGCTTGGCGATGGTGGATGTGAATAAGGCCACAATTGGGAGCCATTCGGATGCCATACGGGCCCTCGTTAAGCTACTTGCAGAAGGGGATTCGAGAGCTCGGAAGGAAGCCATTACGGCGCTCTATAGTCTCTGTTTCTATAATGATAATAAGAAAAGAGCTGTCATGGCGGGGGCAGTACCATTGTTATTTGGGGGTTTGATCAACAGTGCAGGAGTCCCTGATGATACCCTTGAGAGGCCCCTTGGTGTTCTTAACATGTTGGCCACTGTATCGGAAGGGAGAACGGCGATAGGTAACCAGAGGGGTATCATGGGGACGCTGGTGAGGTTGCTTAAGCAGGGGACTTCCAGAAGTAGAGAGCATGCTGTGGCTATCTTGTCCTCGCTATGTTGCAATAGTAAGCAGAGGGCCACGGAGGCTCGTGAGGCCGGGGCGCTGGAGCATTGCAGGCAGCTTCTCGACGATGGGACGATGAGAAGCAAGCGCAAGGCTTCGGCTTTGATGAAGGTTTTGGAGGACTGTGTGACACCAGAGGATTGTGTTGTTATTAAGACATGGCTTGGGGGTATGAAAGAGGTGAATTTGAGGTTTTCAACCGATTCCACAAATCAATAAAAGATTGTATATGAGATCACCATCTTCTTTGGCCATCATCTTCTTCAGCGAAAGATGAGTATGTATCAACTCACTCACTCTTATGATGGAAGAAGTCTGGTTTCTCAAACAGATTTTCAAAAATGTATGTATTGAATTTGTTGCAAAAATGGCTGTATGCATTGAATTTGTTGCAAAAATGGCTGTTGCGGCCGCCGCTTGGGCTGAAGGAATTTTTGTCATAGCAGAATGTATAGATTTAGGTGCTGAACAATTTGCTGTCAAAAATGCTTCAAGAATGGTCTGTGATTTTCACTGTGCATATAGATTTGTCAAGTACGTGTTTCATAGTCGTTTTGCAGCAGCAGGATCAGATTCATACTGGATCTTGTCCATTGTAATATTTTAGTGAATCACGTGTGCCACTAGGAGTGGCTTGTTCGATAAGGTTTTGCAATTGATGCATTTGTAGAATTTCGGTGGTATTTAGTATTTAAAAGTTGGAAATTAGTAGCTCGTAGAGTACAGTGTACAAGTATCGCATCCAGCAATGCAGAATAATTTTGAATTTTGAAAATTATAATTTGAAGTCCTTGTTTGGCTAGAGAACAATATCACTAAGCAAACAATGAATCTTGCAATATATGTGTAGATTTCTTTGTATGCATTTGGATAGGCTCGGTAATAAATCTCAGCTAATTCTGATCTTGAGGACTTCGGCAGCGTTCTGATTTTTTTATTTATGGCAAATATGTCTGGGGATTGTTTTCTCTTAGACACGTAGTTTCTTGTTTGAAAGTAATTTTATCGATTATGTGTATATTTCTTTGTATGCATTTGGATAGATTCGGTAATAAATCTCAGCTAATTCTAATCTTGAGGACTTCGGCAGCGTTCTGATTTTTTTATTTATGACAAATATATCTGGGGCTTGTTTTCTCTTAGACATGTATTCTCTTGTTTGAAAAGAATTCTATTGATGATGATTGCTATCCACTGAGACCACCTTTGGTTTATCAGACTTGGAAATTTAATTTATTCAATCAAGTTGTTTGTATGATTGAATAATTTGGGAATGAAATTTCCAAGTTTTCTTTGATTTTATGAGTTAACAAGCTATGGAGTTGGTTCTATTATAAATATTTTGAAAATGAGATCTAATGTATATCTTAGTAGGCTGGGCAGTCTAAGAGATATTTTCTTTCTATCTAAACATCTATTTTCTTTTGTTATATAGCATTTTTATGAGGAATTTTAAAAATACTAGAGAACTTGTAACTATTTGAAGTTTCCAAAGGTGATAAATTTTTGCTGTTATCTCTTCCTGATTGTGAACAAATGAGAAGGTTTCTGTGTTTTGCATGGTAATGCTCAATCTGCAAGCTGCAGGTGTGTTGTCTCCATCACAATTTGTTCAAACATTCATGCGAAATCTTACTGACATAGATGACTTGTCCAAGAAAACCTTGATGGACGTTGATTTTCTCTTAATACATTTTCGTGGCATTTTTGCTCCTAGTTCAACCATATTCTGGTGCATGTTTGGCAAGTTTTTAATGGGGAGCTAAACTAACAGAATAACATTTCCAAAGTTAAAACTATTTTAACTTTTCTTTGAAGGATTGAATCTATTGGGTCTTTCCTTCTGTCATTTTGAAAGAAATCTTTGCTTTTCCTTTATCCACAACTTATATGCTGGTGGATGGATATCAAAAATCTTTGAACAACATTTTTTAGATTCCTTGGCTTCAGTAAATGTTTTGATATTTGGAAATGTGATTTTGGCAGTTCAACTCATATTTCTTTACTAGTAACTGGCAGATACATTGAAAGGGTTTTTATCTTGAACCATGAACAACAACTAGCTTGTAAATAGCAGCAAGGTATGTCTGGCATGTCCGTATGGAAACTTGGATTTGAGGCTTCAAGATTGGAAGGCTTTTTTTGAAAGCAAAGTCGACAATTTTTGAAGAACTGCGACCATTGTAGTTTTTGTCGTTTTAATGGTAATTCTTTGTTCTACTATAATTGCTTCAGGAGCTTGTAGTTTTACAGTGAAAATTCAGCCATAATAGGAGGCCATTATCGAGAAGTCTTCGATATGTTATAAGGGCGAGATCCCTCGAGGAGAGGGTAGGCTCTACCCATATGGTAAAAGGGTTGCAGGTGAAATGTGCAATGCAACAAACATTCGAAAACGGCATACATAACCCCGGCCCAGGTATTTAACTTGAATGAATTGTCTAATGTCAAATCTATGAATTTTATTCTGAAACAGAGATGCAATAATTCGAAGTTCATGAGGTGTTTTCAAAGACCATTGAAAGAGAGCTAAGAATTATCTAATGTTTGTGAAACAAAGCTGCGATATTTAGAAGTTCATAAGTGCTCTCAAAGACCATTGAAGGAGAGCTAAATTCTCTTATACAAAAGAAGCAAAGAGGAACAATAGCTTAAACCTGTGTAAAAGGCAACTTTCTTATCATGACAAGTGCCATGGCTTTGTAGGCTTTGTAAGTTTGCACTTGTAGCGTGTGTAACAAGCCCACGGTGTTTGTGATCGGGTCGCATGCTACAAAGTCAAAGAGGGTAGGCTCTACCCATATAGGAAAAGGGAGCAGGTGAAAAGTACACTGCAGCAAACATTTTTTAAACGCCATGTATATGTGGCTTAGGTATTTGGCTTGAAATGAATTGTCAACTGTCAAATCGATTTATATGCGACTTAGGTTGTTGACGTCCACTGTCAAATCTATGGTATTTTGAACAAAGATTCAATAATTCTAAGTACACGAGTGTTTCATATGTGGCTTAGGTATTTGATTTGAAATGAATTGTTCACTGTCAAATCTAAGAATTGTATTCTGAAACAAAGATGTAATAATTCTTAGTACATGAGTGTTCTCAAAGACCATTCAAAGAGAGCTTGGTGTATGGGGGCATAATGAAAATTGTATGCTATTAGGATGCACTAAACTTTAATTGCAGTTCATGAAAATAAGAAAGAGAAAAAAATGTACATGCTTGGACTTATTCCTTAATTTAAATAGTATACAAACATTTTTATTTTATAAAAAATTGAGGGAAAAACCAATGGAAGTTAATTTAAATAGTATACAAACATTTTTATTTTATAAAAAATTTAGGGAAAAACCAATGGAAGTTGGAGAATTTAATCTATAAGGGTTAGGGTATGTACCAATGTTCCACCAAGTGTCCGGGATGGGGGACACAGGCGCAGGGAGATGCACAAGG
>ML810601.1:66360-82541 GCA_009831015.1 Picea engelmannii | reverse complement strand
TGTGCAAGATTTTCAGTTTTCAGTTTTCTTTTAGTATTTCAATAAGTGACCCCATAGCCCTAGGATAAGACACTGAAGATGCTTGTTCTTGGAAGCTCACAGGGAGAATTCCATCCCCTGTGGAGCCAAATGTTATCACATAAAGTTGTCATGTTTCATATGTAGTTATTTCTAAAAACCAGGTCTACACCTCTGCCAAGTCTCTCTCTTTTCTGCTTTCCTTCCTATAAGTTTTTCCTCTTTTGGTTGATAAAGTCATGCCAGTCAAGTATGTTGGATGCGCAGAGAAAAACTATGAGAAAAATGCAACATTCAGAGCAGTCCATTTTGGGTTTGAAATACAAGAAAAGAAGTGTGTTCAATTTTCAGCTGTCAAATCACGCAAGGATTAAGTCGCAACCGTAGGATCTCATTGGAGAGACATCGATGGTGGGGAGGCATTGCAGGGATCGAGAATTAAATAAAATTTTCTGCAAGTTTTCATCCCACAATCGCTCAATATCGTTGATCTTGCTATATCAATAGATCAACAATGGATATCAATCCCGCTACGAATGGACATCTTCTCATTGCGGGGATCGGGAAGGAAATTAAAGTATGTGCAAGTTGTCCACCCGCAATTGCTCAAGATTGTTGATATTCAAGAAAGGGACACATGTCAGGTGATCTCGTACTCTGGGAGGAAGCAAGAAGAATTTGAGTGAGTAAAGGACTCCCAAAGGCCTAAAGCCCGAACTTCAGAATTAATTGTGGAACGTTGATCTCAAATCAACAAGAACCATGGATCTTTGCAGCAGTATCACTGGAAGGCCCAAAGTCCCAAAGTAAATCTGAGCCATTGAAGGATGAGGACGTGCATCGATAGATCTAACACTTCAGAAATATGACACTTCGGAGGATTACGCGAGCAAGAATAAGAAAAATCTCGAAGCCCAAACTTACAAAATGAATCTCAGTCATCCAAAGAAGGAGGACACGTGGAGGCATATCTCTCACTTCAGAAATATGACACTCAAGAGGATTGTAATAGCTATGCATTGAAGAGGCCTGAAGCTCGAACTCTCAAACTGAATCTCGGTTATCCAAAACAAGAGGCCACATGTATACAGATCCAACACTTCATAAATATGACACTTTGAAGGATTGCACGAGCAAGCAGAAGAAAACTCCTGAAGCCTGAACTCCCAAAGTAATTGTGGACCATTGATCTCAAATCCAAGAGCAACACGTGGAAACAAAAGCAAGGCGTTCCCAGATCACCTATCGCAATAGGATCGACGACCACACTTCATTGTGGTGACAGAAAGTGCTCTAGAACTAAAATATTAGAGCGGTCCTTCAATCGAAACCACGATATAGCTAAGGAGGTGCGTGACAGTTGGTGGTGGATTGCGGGGGTCGGAGCGGTGTGGATCCAAACCACTCTTGGAAACTACCGCAATAACATGCTTATATACGGCCCAATATGAGAGTAGCGCGTGGTGGAAAACTAGGAGTAAGTTGATCTAGGTGGATATCGGTGGCCACCCACCTTTTCCAACTCGCTCAAAACAATTTTCTAGCAATTTTGGAAATTTACTATTTTAACAGTTTAAACTTCTGGGGCCATTTTGAGGGCCTAAATGAAGGGTTTTTGGGATCTATCTTCTCAATGATAGATGAAGGCATGATTGAATCCCCAAAATGAATCTCCTCGACGATACCTTTCCAATGGCCTATCGTGCTCCTAAAATGGAGTTCGTATGAAAAAGTTACGACCTCGAGAAGTTGATGTACTGACTTACCAAACGGGGCCCACATGACTTTTGGCGCTTCATCTCCTAGGGTTAGGTTTTTGGATGTCTAGGGTTTTTTATATGCTTGTTTATTGTAAAAAGGCCTTTAGAGCCTCATTGTAACCATCTTCTTGCGAATGCGAGTAGTCATCACATCTCTTCTAAGAGATAAGCTTCCACCATTCTAACGAGTCTTTCACTCTGTATTTTTACAGTCTCTGTACATTTCTTTCTTTAATAGAAATCATGTATTACTGTATCTCTGTGTTTATGGTTGCATATATGATACATTTATGTTATATTATTGGATATCTGCAATATCTCTATGCATTTATTTATTATATCTCCCCTCTCATTTCATGCCGAAAAATAATCCGGATCAATGGTATCAGAGTAGGTTGCTCTTGATCATTTTTTTTCAGTGCATGTCCTTGACGAGGTTCAAGTATAGCAAGTTGGGTCTTGATATTGTCTCTCTTGAAGACAGTCTCTCTCGCATGCCCAAGAAACCCTCCATGGTGGAAGAAAAGAAAAATTATGGAGCAGGCGATCCTATCAATGTGTTTCTTGAGCAATCTCTCACGTGACAGAGGGACGAAATGATGGAGAATTTTTCCCACATCCTTCAACACCGTCCAATAGAAACATGCACATATTCATCAAACAACCACTTTGGAAGAACCTCTCCATTCGAGGTACAGGTTAATTTTGGTATTCCCATATTTGAAGGTCAGATAGATGCAGATGCCCTAGACAAATGTTTAAATCTGTTAGAAGGATATTTCTTTGTTCATAATTTTTTCGACAGGGAAAAGATCACCTTCACACTCCTTAAAGCTCTCCCCCATGTCAAACATTGGTGGGAAACTTATTGGGAGAAAAGTTCCAAAGAGGATTCTGTAATATATGGGGCCGATCCCACTTCGGATTTTTTTTTGGATGCGGTAAAGGAACAGTATTACCCTGTTGGCAACTATGAGGACCAGTACATGAGATGGACCACACTACGACAAGAGAGGGGCCAAGCAGTTCTGGTGTTCACCAATAACTTCCATACCTTGCGCACCAAGCTGGCTGTCAAAGACTCCAAACGACATTTGGTTTTGAAATACCCTGGGGCTCTACAAAGATACATTGAAAATGAAATGGATTTTCTGGACATCTCATCACTCGGTGCTGATTATCGATATGTTGTTAAAATCGAGCAGAAATTTAAGCACCAGAACAAACGGGAGTTTGGGTCTGCAAATCTGCAACAACCAAAGTATGATAACTATGGGCCTATTAAACAGTCTCCCAACAACCAGTCCAACCCACAAGAAAAGAAGGGTCACGGGAAGACAAAGAAGGACACCGAAAAATGGTGCGATTTCCACAAAATCCCCTGGCACAACACCAAGGAATGTCGCTCAAAACAATCATTGGTGGATGATATCAAAGACAAGGAGCTGAACCCTGATTCAGAATCTAATTCTGAAAATACTGGTAAAAGACATACCATCAACGCAGACCCCACTACTATTGTCATGGCCACAACAATTCAACCAGAAGAACCAACAGATCCTGAAGAGGGGGAGTGCCTTTTTCATTCACAAATGTGGGTGAAGGGGACCCCGCTTCATTTTATTGTTGATAGCAGAAGGCAGAAGAACCTCATCTTAGCAGAGGTCCTTAAGTAGTTGGGATTGTCAACAAAACCACACTCGCAACCATACAACATCGGATGCCTTCGCCAAGGATAGGATCTTCATGTTAGCCAACAGTGTTGATTGTCATACAACATCCAACCCTTCAAGGATGAGGTATTATGTGATGTTACCCCACTAGATGTCTGTGATGTTCTCTTGGGCCAACCATATATGTAGAAGCACCATGTTGTTTATGAGTCTTGACCCCGTAGTGTCATTGTTACTTTGGAGGGTCATCTCTACTGAATACCAGAGGTAGTTCCAACTACTGTCCCACCTAAAAAATACCGCAAGGTAGTATCTCATACTACAAAATTCATCTTCTTCACAATCTGTTCAAAAGGTGAACAGGAGGATATTGCAACCACTACAGCCTCTACCCAAGCACCTTCTATCTAATAGAAGAGGGTCGAAAAGACTGCAGTAAAGCAAAAATATTTTGTCTGCACACAAACATCTCATGTAGCATGACCGATTGAACAGATTCAACCCCGCTAGCAAGAGGTTTGTGACAGCCTTCCATAAACCAAGCAACACGATGTCTCCAACAAGGAAAGCAACTCACCAAGATTCATATTCAACAAACGCTTCCCCCTCTCCCCCGGGAACTCAACACAATGGATACCATTTCTTCCTAAGGAGGGAGGATTGATCTAGGTGGATATCGGTGGCCACCCACCTTTTCCAACTCGCTCAAAACAATTTTCTGGCAATTTTGGCAATTTACTATTTTTAGCAGTTTTAACTTCTGGGGCCGTTTTGAGGTTCTAAACGAAGGTTTTTTGGGATCTAGCTTCTCAATGATATCCAAAGGAATGATTGAGCCCTCAAAATCAATCTCCTCGACRATACATTTCCAACAGTTTATTGTGCGCCTAAAATAGAGATCATATGCAAAAGTTACAACCTCGAGAAGTTGATGTACTRACTTACTCAAATGGGGCCCACATGACTTTTGGTGMTTCATCTCCTAGGGTTAGGTTTTTGGATGTCTAGGGTTTTTTACATTCCTTTTTATTGTAAAATGGCCTTCAGAGCCTCATTTTAACCATCTTCTTGMGAATGCGAGTAGTCGTCACATCTCTTCTCAGAGATAAGYTGCCACCATTCTAACAAGTCTTTCACTCTGTATTTTTACAGTCTCTGTACATTTATTTCATTAATAGAAATTGTCTATTATTGTATCTCTATGTTTATGGTTGCATATATGATACATTTATGTTATATTATTGGATATCCRTGATATCTCTGTGAATTTATTTATTATATCTCCGCTCTCATTTCATGCCGATAAATAATCCGGATCATAAGGCMTCGTCCCAATCCCAATGATAAATCAATCAATKAAAGAAGGAATAGTRGTTGAACAATCAACTACGCCCCTTAAATCGAAGCATGGGGGGTCTGGCCGAGGAGACAGAAAATTGTCAGCCCAAAGTACCACAGAGGGCAGATTTTCCAGCAGGCCCATACTGACCAGAGTTTCCTTCTGATAGAAGGAACAAGACAGACAAGAGAAGACATACGACATTGGAGAAGAGGCACCCAAGAAGCAAGACATGTATATTGTTTTGACTATAAATACTTCAGATGAATGATATGTAAAAAGGAGGGGGGTTCGGCCCAAACCAGGAGGAAGTTTTGAGAAATGTTTATGACTGTATATTTCAGTTTGTAAGTCGGAGGGGCATGTAGTTGTAAATTGTATTGTTATTGAAGACTCATATGAGTTTTTTCATCAGATTTGTCTCTTATGTTCTATGTTCTATTCTTCATCTTGTCTAAATGTAATTCCTGATTTTAATGATTAAAATTTTCCTTTGATTGATAGTTTCCTGATGCGGTAGAGGATCTGTTGTAAGCTTGCCTATTTATCATTGTTTACTATTCAGACACATCTCAGTTCTATTCTTCATCTTGTTTGAATGTATTGCTGATTTTAAGGATTAATATTTTCCTTTGATCGATATATTCCTGATGCAGTAGAGGATCTATTGTAATCTTGCCTATCTATCATTGTTTACTGTTCAGACACATCTCATTCTCTTTGTAGAGAGGATCTCTGCTTAGTGAATATTTGATGAAGATGCAACATAAAGAGTATGAAGGGTTATGTTATAACCTTGCTTGACTGGGTAGTGTGGAGGCACTCCCGTAGGTGCCACAAGAACATCTTGGTACTCGTCTATAATCTTGTCAATATTCTTCTGCTGGATAGAAATATCTTGGGCTGAGGCTGCAGTGGTTGCAATGTCCTTCTGTTCACCTTATGATCGGATTGTGAAGAGGATAAACTTTGCAGTATGAGAGATTACTTTTTGGCATTGTTTTGGTGGGACAATAGTCAGAACTAGCTCTGGTATCTGGTATAACTAACCCCTAGAGTAACAATGATGATATAGGGTCGAGACTCATAAACAACATGATGCCTCCACATATATGGCTGGCCTTATAGAACAACACCGACTTCTAGTGGGGAACAATCACACAATACCTCATCCTTGAAGGGCTTGATGTCGTAGGACAAGCTACTGATCTGGATTTTATGAGCAGAACAAAATGACTACAAATTATTAACAGGTTCTTAACACAAAATAACAGAGATACAGTAAAACTGGTTTTCTATTCAATAAGGAAATACGCTGAAATTGTAAAATGCAGCGGAAAACAAGCTCGTTGGAATGGTGGTAGCTTATCTATGAGAAGAGATGTGACAACTGCGTTCATTCACAAGAAGATGATTACAATGAGGCTCTGAAGGCCTTTTTAAAATAAACAGGAATGCCAAAAAACCTAGACTCCAAAAACCTAACCCTAGGATATGAAGCGCCAAAAGTCATGCGGGCCCCGTTTGGGTAAGTCAGTACATCAACTTCTTGAGGTCGTAAATTTTGCATACGATCTCCGTTTTAGGCGCATGATAGCTCGTTGGAAAGGTATCATCAAGGAGATTCATTTTGGGGGGAAACATAGAAAGAACAGTTCTTACCCGTTTTCCCAAAAAATGTCGTTTAGTGCCTCAAAATGGCTCCGGAAGTTTCGGGGCCCGAAAAACTGCTAAAAATAGTAAATTACCAAAATTTCCAGAAAATTGTTTTGAGCTAGTTGGAAAAGGTGGGTGGCCACTGATATCCAACTAGATCAATCCTCCCTCCTTAGGAAGAAATGGTCTCCATTGCGTTGATTCCCCCATCATATGAGCAAATTTCTGCTGAATTTGGCCCCAGGTGAGCCACTTTCCTTGGTGCAGGTGCTGCCCTGCTTTGACGACTCGATAAAGATGGATCTTTTGTTGTCAAGTGCCCTTGATCTATGTGTCCACAATATGATCACTGGATGCCTATTTTATGCAGTCGGGGTTGAGCTCTGTTGGTGTCAGTTGTTCTTCTACTTCTTAGCTGTCCAGTAATGGTGGGAAATAAGGGCGAAGGAGATCCACATTGAACAATAGGTGCAGGCCAAGGAAAGGAGGAATGTTGAGCTCAAAATCATTATCCCCCACGGATTTGGTGATGGTGTATGTTCCATAATAGAGTGGGTGAAGCTTTCGATGGGGTCCTGTAAGGCGTTCTTTCTGCAAGTGCAACCAAAATTTGTCTACCACCTGAAACTTATGTGGCACCCAATGTTGATCATGGCACTGCTTGTACTTGTCATTGGAATTCTGTAGGATATTAGAAACCTATTGGCATATGTGATGGATCCTCTCAATGAACCGGGTTGATTTGTTAGCTTAAGTTGGAGTAGGAGATGATTCGGTTGAGGTGACCTCAAGGGGAAGTGCAACATCTATGGGACCCAATGGTTGGAATCCCAACCCTACCTAAAAGGGGTTGTGGTCGATTGAGCTATGTAGGGATCAGTTGTAGCTATGATGGACATAGGGGAGGATCTCATACCATGTTCGAGGGTGCTTGGAATTATACATGTGAAGGATATGCACAATCATTCGATTTACGACCTTGGTTTGGCCATCTTTCTGGGGCTGGAAGGTCGTGGATTTGGTGAGCTTGGTGTCCAACAGTGACCAGAGACTCGACCATAATGTGATGAGAAATTGACTGTCCTGATCTATGACAATGGTTTGTGGGATTCCAAAATTTACCTAGACTCGTTCAAAGAAGATCTTGGCAGTGGCCTCTACTGTGATGCTCTTCTTGCAGGCAACCATAATCTCCATCTTAGAAAAGCAATCAACAACCACAAAAACACAGTCATTTCCCCACTTGGTGGACGGGAGGCCTGACATGTAGTCCATTGAGATGGATTCCCATGGCCTGTCAGGAGTAGGAATAGGGGTGTATAGGCCCTATTTCTTAGTGGTCGGTTTGGAAATAATGTAGGCAACACAGGACCTGATATACTTGTTGACCTCCTATCGAAGTTTCGACCAATAGAAATGTTTTTTTAGCATCACCACTGTCTTTTTGACACTAAAGTGTCCTTCCACTTGACTGTAGTGGGCTTCCCAGATCAGCTTCACTCACTCGCTTGATGGAACATAGATATGGCCCAGACGACACAACAACCCACCCCAAAGATGGAAATTATTGACAACTACATTTGCACCCAACATTTGGTAGGTGGTGGCGAAGTCCGAGTCTGTCTCATAGAGTTGGGGGCATTGAGAGGTCTCATGGCCGCAAGAATATAAAATCGTGGTGAGTGTCACGATTACCGGTCTGCTGAGGCAATCAATGACACTGTTGGTGCTTCTTGTTTTATACTTGATGTCGAGGTGGAATTTCTACAAGTATGTGGACCACTTTTGATGGTAGTCATTC
This sequence comes from Picea engelmannii, assembly GCA_009831015.1. Classification (NCBI taxonomy): domain Eukaryota; kingdom Viridiplantae; phylum Streptophyta; class Pinopsida; order Pinales; family Pinaceae; genus Picea; species Picea engelmannii. The sequence continues at coordinate 74,294 of ML810601.1, read as the reverse complement.
TACAATTTTCCTTGTGTCTAAAAAATTGCAGTGACTTATGATTAGTGTGGATGAATGTCTCATTCCCAAGAATGTAATGTCTCCACTAGTGACAGGCTTGCATAATGGAGTACATTTCTTTGTCGTAAGTAGGGTACTTACGAACAACATCTAATAGTGTCTCACTATGATAGGCCATAGGGTGGCTGTGTTGAGTGAGAACGATGCCCACAACATAGTCTGAAGCATATGTCTCGATCTCAAAGGGTTGTTGCAGGTTTGGTAGTGAAAGTATTAGGGTTGAGCACAAGTGTTTCTTCAAATTATCGAACGCTTTTTGTTGGGACCGACCCCACACAAATTTCACCTTACCACCACCCGTGGTTATTTGGCTGAGGGCCCATGCAATATGGGAGAATCCCAACATGAACCTGCGGTAGAAATTGGCAAGGCCCAAGAAGCTCCGAAGCTTAGTGAGTGTGGTTGGGGCTGTCCAGTCATGGATGACTTGGATCTTGGCTGGATCCACATGTACACCATGCTTATCAATGATGTAGCCCAAGTAATGGACCCTGCCCATGCTGAAGGAGCATTTTTCCAAGTTGGCGTATAACATGTGTTGCCGCAGGGTGTGCAGAACCTACTGAATATGCTGCAAGTGTTCGACCCAAGTCTTGTTGTAAATGAGAATGTCATCCATATACACCACTACAAAAGTATTGGTGAGTGGTCATAGGATATCGTCCATCATCCTCATGAAATTGGTTGGAGCATTTTTTAAACCAAAGGGCATGACCAACCATTCAAAAAGGCCTTCCTTTGAATTGAAGGGGATCTTCCATACATCTGTCTGTTCTACTAGGACCTGGTGGTAACCAAAATTTAGATCAATCTTACTGAAGTATTTGGCCCCTATGAGTTGATCAAGGAGGTCATCAATTCGGGGAATCCGATACCATTTTCTGACTGTGATTTTATTCAGAGCCCTATAATCAATGCAGATTTGCCAAGTTCCATCTTTCTTCTATACCAGCACAATTGGGTTCCCGCAAGGTGATGAGCAGAGAAAAATGTGACCCTTGTGGAGCATTTTTTAGATCTATCGCTCGATCTACTCATTATCTAACAGAGAGCGATGATAGACTATCCCATTGGGCAGCGATGCGCTGGGGGTTAGATCGATGGGGTGCTTGAACTGGCAGTGAAGAGGTACCTGGGTAAGTAAGGAGAAGATATCTAAGTATTCTTCCACGACCTTATCTACTTGCTTCTACTGTGTAGAGAGGTCGACTGCAGAGACCTTGGATGTGGCTGTGATCTTTCGCTCATTATGAGAGCGAATCATGAAGAAGACAAACTTCCTCGTCTGAGAGATGAACTTCTTGCATTTCTTAGAAAAAATCAAGGAAATAACACTTGGTGGAACTGCCTCGGGTATCCTGTACAATTTCCTGTTCAAAGTAATAATAACACTACGAGGCCTAGACTCATATAAAGCATGACATTTCCATAAATAAGGTTGGACCAAAATAACATCACAAAATTTGAGAGGAGAAACATCACACAATACCTCGTCTTTGAAGGGCTTGATGTCGTACGACAGTCGACACTATTGGATGATGCGAAGATCGCTTCCTTAGTGGAGCTATCCAATGGTGTAGGGTTGTGGGTGTAGCATTGTCGGCAGGGCCAACCGCTTGATGACCTCTGCTGATATGAGGTTCTTTTGGCTACCACTATCAATGATGAAGTGCAGTGTCATGCCTTTTACCCACATCTGTGAATGGAAGAGGCGATCTCCTTCTTCTGGCTCGTCTGGTTCACCAAGATGGAGCTTGGTGGTAGAAATGGTGGCACTGGGTTCCACGTCAATGATCCATCTTCCCCTTTTTGGTTCTGACTCAGAGTCAGAACCTGCATCTAATTAAGAGGCTTTCAATTCAACCACCAGTGACTTCTTTGAGCGACAATCAACAGTGTTATGCCAAGGGCTCTTATGGAAGTCGCACCACTTCCCAGTGTCTTTCTTTGTCTTTCTAATGTCCTTATTTTCTTTCGGATTGGAATGGTTGTCTTGATACTGCCCATATTTTCTCTGTCCTTTATTCTGTGGGTTGGGACCACTCTTTCCTGGATTTTGTTGTGAGGGGTTCCCAGGCCCAAATTGTTGCGTCTTTTGTTTGAGCTTCTGCTCGATTTTGACGACATATCGGTAGGCCATGCCCAAGGATGAGATGTACAAAAATTCCATTTCAGTATGGATGTATCTATGCAGAGAACCATGATACTTGATCACTAGATGTCACTCTGAATCTTTGATACCCAACTTGGTGCGCAAGGTATGGAATATATTTGTGAAATTTGGAACTTCTTGGTCTCTTTCTTGCCATAGTGTGGTCCATTTGGTATACAAGTCATCATAACTTCCGACAAGGTAGTATTGTTCCTTAATAACATCCTTGAAGGATTCTCAGGTGGTCGTGACTGTAAATAATGAAGGTTCCTCTATTTCCTTTTGATCACATAAAGTTTCCCACCAATCTTTGACACGGGGAATGACTTTGAGGAGCACAAAAGTAATCTTTTCTCTATTCGAAAAGTCATGGACAAAAAAATACCCTTCTAGTAGATTCAACCACTTTTCTACAACATCTGCATCTATCTAACCTTCAAATATAGGAATATTGAAGTTTATTTTTACCTTGAAGGGGGCAACACCTCCGCTCGAAGAAGATGCATCACCTGTTGGTATCCGTCGAAGGATTTGCATGAAACTATCCATCATCTCGTTCCTCTGTTGCGTGAGTGATTCCTCAAGCAACATTTTGAAAGGATATCCTATCCTGTCATCTTTTTTTTCTCCTGCCATGAGAGGTCACTTGGGTGTGCGGGAGATTTTTTCCTCAAGAGAAACAAGCTTGAGACCCAACTCTTTGTACTCCGACCTTGTTGGGGACATGCATTAAGACGACAAGGAGAAGACCACTCTAATACCACTGATCTGGATTTTATGAGTAGAAAGAAATGAATACAGATTATTAACATGTGCTTAACACAAAATAACAGAGATATAGTAAAATTGGTTTTCTATTCAATAAGGAAATAAGCTGAAACTATAAAATGCAGCGGAAAATAAGCTTGTTCAAATGGTGGTGGCTTATCTCTGAGAAGAGATGTGACGGCTGTGATCATTCGCAAGAAGATGATTACAATGAGGCTCTGAAGGCCTTTTTACAATAAACAGGAATGCCAAAAAACCTAGACATCCAAAAACCTAACCCTAGGAGATGAAGCGCCAAAATTCATGTGGGCCTCGTTTGGGTAAGTTAGTACATCAACTTCTCGGGGTCGTAAATTTTTCATACAATCTCCGTTTTAGGCGCATGATAGCCCGTTGGAAAGGTGTCACTGAGGAGATTCATTTTGGTGGAAAAATCAAAAGAACTCCAATGTTTCTCCCCATTTTCCCCAAAAAACATCGTTTAGGGCCTTAAAACGACTGCGAAAGTTTTAGGACCCGAAAAACTGCTAAAAACAGTAAATTACCAAAATTTCTAGAAAACTGTTTTGAGCCAGTTGGAAAAGGTGGGTGGCAGTTGATATCCACTTGGATCAATGAGGCTGCTGGATGACACAAATATATTGACCCTAGAGAAGCCACCTAATGTTGTATGGTTACGGATGTGGTGTTGTTGGAAAATCCAACTGCTTGACAACCTCTGCTGAGATGATGTTCTTTTGGCTTTCGTTATCAACAATAAAATACAGTGGGGTCCCATTCACCCACATTTTTGAATGGAAGAGTCGCTCCCCCTCCTCAGGGTCCTCTTCTAGTTGGGTTGTTGAAGTTGTGACAATAACAGTGGGTTCTGCATCGATGATATGTCTTCTTTTATTATTTTCCGAATCAGGGTCCAAGTCGAGGTTCGACTCTTTGTCTTTGAGGCTGGCCACCAATAACTGTATTGAGCGACATTCATCAGTGTTGTGCCAAGTGTTGTTGTGGAACTCACACCACTTTCTGGTGTATTTCTTATACTTCCCGTTATCCTTCTTTTCCTGCATCTGGGACTGTCTCTCTTGAGGTTGGCCTTCCTTGCTCTGTCCATGCTTCTCCCACTTACTCTTATGCTTGAATTTATTCTCAATTTTGATTGCATATCGATAAGAAAATCCTAGTGAGGAGATGTCCAATAAATCCACATCTCTTTGGATGTACCTATGTAGACCACTGTGACACTTTAAAACTGGGTTTTGATCGGAGTCTTTGATACCCAAATTTGAGTGCAAGGTATGAAATATGTTGGTGTACTCTGTCACCGTCTAGTCTCTTTTCTGACACAGAGTTATCCATCTCATGTATTGGTCATCATAGTTTCCAACAGGGTAGAACTCCTCCTTTAGGGAATATACAAAGGATGCCCAAGTGGGTTCTCTCCCAAATAGTGTAGATTCTTTCGCTGTGTAGCTCTCCCAGTAACCTTCCCACCAAGATCTGACATGGGGAAGGGATTTAAGGAGCGCGAAGGTGATATTTTCATTGTCGATTTTTTTTTGGATAGAGTAATAACCTTCTAGTAGATTCAACCATTTTTCTAGAGCATCTGCATCTATCTGGCCTTCAAATAAAGGGATATCAAATTTGACTTGTACCTTGAAGAGTTTCACACTTGTGAAATTGTTTCTTGTCAAGGATGCCTCAGTTGTTTCCATCGGTAGTCTTCGAAGGATCTGAGTGAAGTTGTCCATCATCTCATTCCTTTGTCGCATGAGGGATTCCTCGAGCAACGTATTGAAAGGATATCCTGATCTGTCATCTCTCTTTTCTTCTACCATGGGAGGTCTCTTGGGCTAGTGAGAGTGGTTTTAATCAAATTAAACTAGCTCGAGGCCCAAATCTCTATACCCTGACCTAGTCGGGGACCTGCTCTGGGAAATGACAAGGAGCAGACTGCTCTGATACCACTTATCCGGATTATTTTGAGAATGACATGAAGGAAAAAATATAATCGAGATATTACAATGAAATACACAAAAATATAGAAGAGAACACATAAATACAGTGAAACCCAACTTCTATTAGTGAATAAGATAGAGAAACACCGTAGAACACAAACTGGAAAAATGGGGTAGCTTATCTCTAAAAAGAAAGAGATGTTGGCTACACTTAATTCACAAGAAGTTTTACATCACACTCCATTGCATGCTTAAAGGGCCTCCTTCACCTCAATTATATGTGAGAGAGTGAGAGGAGAAAATTTCCCATGATGCATGTGGGATAAATTCGACTAAGTTTATAAAATTCCATAGGCATGTAAAACACTAGGACTTCTTGGGCGGTCACCCATCCCAATACTACTCTAGCCTGAGCACGCTTAACTGTGGAGTTCTAATGGGATCCAGTGCATTAGTGCTATGTTGTAGGCATATGCATAAGACCAGTAGGAAATCATTAAATGATGCCTGTAATTAACAAATGAAGATGACATTACATTACATTCCCCATCAAAAGGGTGAATATCATGGTTTATCAAAACCACAGGGTCAAAATGGTGATTCAGTGGAAGAGGTGGATGGACATTGAGATCCATCTGGATCAAAACCCTATTATATTGATCAAATTGATCATAAAAGAACCAATGCAAATTCTTAGGATGCAAAGATAATAAAGGGGCAAGATAAACCTCACATTTTTTACAATATTCAAAATATAACTATAAGTATTGCTATAATATTAAAAACCCACATATAAGCTAGGCATGCAACGAGATATAGTCACTTTTTTAAAGAAAAGGGAACCTAGATGGATGTATTAACCATGACACATGAGGGATAGGAATGACTTTGGATAAGAAATGAAAGGAACAACACATACCCAAGTGGTTGTTCTATAAAACCCATGAAAATTGTGACTAGTTAGTCAAGTGAACACTACCCAAGTGAAATCCTACAATGAGTTCAACCTTTCTGGTTTTGAATGACATAAGCAACAAATATAAAGAGCACTACCATGATGATGGGTATGTTGAGAGTTCCATGCATGACATTAATCAGAGAAACTTCAAACAAAATGAGGACGAGATCAAATATATAGAGTGGGTGTGTGAGTCATCTTTGAGTCTAGAAACCCTCCCATATCGTCAAGGCACGCAAACAGTCTATCCATGTCAAATTTCAATGAATACATAAACAGTTTGAAAAAATTTCAACATTGGCCCCATTCACAGGTCATTGTTTCCCATGTCTAGTCCTAATATAATGTCTTTTAGCTATTTCTTTTAAAATTTGTTCGAGATGCATGTTCCCGCATCTAGTACTAAAAGGACATGCATTAATGTCAATAAACAAGTACTTGATAAATTGCACAATATTAATCAATTATGTCTTGTCTTTGTTTTTTGCTCTCATCTAAGTACGTTTTTTCTCCATAAAGTATATTAGTATGAAATAATTATTTAAATACAAAATCTCATCTAGCGCCTTCCTCTTGCCACCAAACTCATGGGCCTAATTGACATGATGTTGGTTTTCAATGAAATAGACAATGAATATAAAGAGTGTGACCATGATGATGGGTATGTTGGCAGTTCCATGCATGAAGGGCTAAAAAACATTGTTCATGTGTCTCTATAAGGTGGATGGCGCATTACAAAGGTTAAAGGGCATCACTAAAAACTCATAATCATATTCATGTGTATGAAGATCTATCTTAGGGATGTCTTCCTCTTTCATCATGATTTGTTGGCATTCAGATTGAAGGTCAAGTTTAGTGAAAATCTTGGCCCCATGAAGTTCATCCAAGAGGTCATCATCAATAACTAGGATAGGAAATTTTTCCTTGGCGATCAAATTATCAAGAGCCCAAAAATCAAGACACATATGATGAGTACCTTCCTTCTTTAATACCATTAGAACTAGTGATGAGTAAGGAATAATACTAGGACATATGAATCCCACCTCCAACAATTCTTGAATGATTTTTTCAATTCCATTCCTCTTTGCAAAATGGATCCAATAAGGATGCACATTGGGTGGTTAACTACCTAGAATGTGAGAAATACCATGGTCATGCTCCCCATGTGAAAGTGGTTAACCCTATGGTATTTTAAATACCAATTGATACTTATAGAGGACTAGCTACAAATTATGGTCATCATATTGATTGCCATATTTTCATATCGATCACAACATTTAATCATACCTCCATTGGAAATCATAAATATTTGAAAATTAGGTATAGGATGGACATACCAATGGGTTTTTGTGACCACTCTTCTATGAACAATATTTTGGGTGTTTCCATTGTCAATTAATACAATAAATTTGGGATTCTTGATATAATAAATCAACTCCAATGTTTGGGGTGACAAGAAACTGGATAGGGCATGGAGAGAAAATTGGGTTTCTTTGCAAGGATCTTACAAAGTGTTATCCCCAGTCATTGGATGTATGACATCATTCAACTCAAGTTAAGGAGTGTATTTAGTATATGTGTATTTTGAGTGTTTGGGTTGGGAGACATCCATTTGAAATAATTTATTTTCTTTACATTTATTCCATTTTAAATATTTTTCATCACAATTATAGAAAAGATGGAGGCATTGGCGATATACCATCTCTTCTAGAGATAACTTGTGGATTATAACTGACTTTAAGTTGTAGGAGCTAGAAGTAGTTACCACATGGGAGCTAGTGTGAGTGGTGAATAAAGGAATCTTCGTTTGTGCATTGAGCACCATCTCATCTTATTTATATATATCATAATATTCCAACCATGTTTTTGGGAATTGCATCAAGATGTGCACTCAAATTGATTCCTTGAGACCACTGATGAAACATTCTTTAAAAAATGAATCTAATTATATGCCCTCTGTGTATATTACCAATTGCTAAAAAGTAGTAATATAGTCCATAATTATGGAGATTTGGCGTAATGTTTTTGGAATCCTAAATGG
>ML810601.1:35585-49554 GCA_009831015.1 Picea engelmannii | reverse complement strand
GTTCTTAGTCAATTTTGTTTTTGCATTGCTTTGTACTAGTCTACACTTATTTTTGCACTAATTTCCTCTCTTGTTTTTGTTATTGATGAATGCTTTTGTTATCATTTTGTAGGATAGAATTTAATTCTCCCATTTTAGGATAGATATTTACATTAAATTGTTGATCACATAGTTTTGTTTTAGTATTTCATTTTGCTTGGCTTCTTATTGCAAGTTTGTAGCTTCAAACACCAATGGACAGATTAGTGGTCTAACTCGTGAGATATGGCCTTCCCTCATTGGAATTATTCCTAAGGTGTTAGTTTCTATTGTGAATTTCATTTTTGTTTGTTTGTTTCTTTTATTGCATTTAAGTGTGGATCCGCTATAGGAAATAATCATTGAAGGACATAAAACTTAAGTAAGCTACTCACGATTAATCAAACGAACATCACCCTAAGTGCATGAAAGACTATGATCTAATCCTTTATAGCACTAAGTTATTCATGTGTCCAAGTGATGAATCCTTAGTGTTAATTTTCTGCGGTGCGGGTTTGAAGATTGTTTTGCCAGCTTTATATTAGGTTAGCCTATGCTCTTATCCTGTGTTTCCTGCGCCTGCACCTTGAAGCTTACGAGCCCGGGTTGATAATTAAATGTTGGAATTAATAGTTCATATATTTAGCCCCAACACATCCCAATCTTGAACAACTGAATCAAAAATCATAATTCACCAATATTAAATATTATTTATAACCATGGTAAATATTAATAATTGATGAAAGAATAAATATTAAATGAGTATGATCATATACACAAAAAATGAAAATTTATATGTATTATAAATCACCACAATTTAATTACCACTTTCTTCATTCTTCCTTTCTCCAACATGTGCTCCCCTTGAAATTTTTTTATGGAGTTCACATCCCAAATGCGATCCACTACATGCATAGTTGGCGCTACTAATTTAGGAATATACTTATATACACCATGGATTGATATACCATATATCCCTCCACCATAGAACCCTTAGGACATGCTCTTTATCTAACCAAATCCTTCAATGATTTCAAGTGCCTCTCCACCATCCACATTGACCTTGTGTGTACAGGTCCACACAACAATCCCCTCAACTTGGTGTATGAGGTAGTGTTATTTCGCATTGAAAAATGTTGGCGGTAGATACTTTTTCATTTCACACATTAGCCGAGGAATTTCTCTCTTCCAATACTTTATATGATCTTGATGGATTTCTTTCAATGACAACCATCTACAGATCATGATGCAAAAAAATAACATGTTTCAACAAAACATAATATATATTAAATTACAAGTAAAACATATGTCATTAAGTACAACAACAAATTGAAAAAATATTTTTCATATAAATCACAGCTGCTTACGTCATGTATTTGCCAAGATCATATATAACTTGTTTGACATTGTTGTCAAAGTCGTTTGGGAGAGATAGAGGTAGAACATACTGTAACAAGAAAAATGAATCGTTATTTGTTTCCAAGATAGACAAAAAAACAAAAATCTTAAAAGATGTATCCGACCAATATATAAATATGTATACCATAATTATTACCTTAATTAAGGTATGCCAATCATGTGTTTTAACCCCTCGAAATTCACCTCTCTTCGTTAAGATATTATTTATGTTTGAAGAAAAACCCGTGGGAAATTTAATTCTTTGAATGACCTCTTTTATATCATTGTTTTGTTGCTCTATTAATAACCATGGAAGGTTATTTCAGTCTCCATCGCTATTTGATCGGATCACACTTTGCATTGCATGATTAGATTCCAGAATGTCAATACAAATTTTGGCAATTTTTTCTTTATCCCTCCTACCATCTATGATTCACCATAACATTTCTATCACATTCTTCCTGATATGCATTGTATCAAACATATAAGTTATTTTTATCTCCTCATAGCAAGGAAAGCTCATGAATTGAGTGGGATAACATTTCATTCATCATGGAAGCCCATTATTAATACATTCACGGTGGCGTCCTTGATGAATCCTAAAAAAAATCACAAGAATAATTATCAAATAGGGTAAAATAAATTCAATAATTAAAATAAAAATTCAAAACATTACATATACGATACATAAATAAATTGTGTACCTTGACGATTTCTATTATATTCCAACCTCCATAGGTGAAGTGTCATTCTCTTTTTTTTTAATCCAGTCTCTTCTTTCCAATTGAAAACATGTTTTTCAGTAGTACAATACCTATGGTTCTTAGGGAGGAAGTGCCTATACTCATCAAACACCATCTTTCCTAAAAATTTTGAATGATGACACTTCATCTTATGACCACAAAATGGACATGCAAATTTACCCTTTGTTTAAAGACCCGTAACAGATGGGTTAATGCCAATTATACGATGGGATTATTTTACAAACATGAATGATATCTTTAAATAATTATATAGTATTAAAGTGAAACATAATGGTACATACCACAAAAATGTGTTAGTCCCGGGGCATCATGAATTGTCCATAAAATTATTCCCCATAATTGAAATTTATTCTCCCTGATTGGTTTACATATGTCATAGATAGTGATGTCGGCCCATAAATTTAGTAGATCGTTGATAAGAGGATTGATATATACATTCATATATTTAACTTGGTACTTACATAATTGTTGAAATTACACATAATTACTACCATGATATGTATATATAAGTAAATAAATAAATAAAAGATCTTATGCAAAAAAGGAAACAAATAAAAATGTTACATTCGAAAAATTAATGTAAACAAATACTTGGAACAATGATTGCCAACATTATGTGGTCCCTCTTTATTGACATCCAAGGAGGATTGTTGTTGTTGATAACAAAAATAGGCCACACTGAGTAAATATAACTAAGCTCTCTGAATGGATTAACACCATCAGCTGCCAATGAAATCCTAACATTACGAGGTTCATATTTAAATTCTACCCATTTTTCCTCAATTTCCCTAAAAGCGTAAACATTTGCAGGCATTTGAAGAACACAATATCCACTTCTATTCCATGCATGGTAATCTATAAACTGTGTTATGATTTCACACCTAAACAATCACTGCAAATGTGGAATTATGCGAATATGACAAAGAACCTTTCAAGGCACCCTTTTTGTTAATTAATCGGTTTGATATCTAATGATATGAAATTGCATACATTATGTTTTCGACACACGTTGTCCATAATATATAATATGATAATTATGACATGCATCTATAGTTTGATACTCCATTCCAATGTCTTTAATAATGGCATGTAAATATTGATATGTGCGAGGTAAAATATTTGACGATGGTAACAAAAATTCACCTAACAATCTACAACATAAAAAATAACTAGTTAATGTAAATAATATTAATCGTAAATATTGCATTCTTATTTCACACATTAATTAACACTAGAAATAAAAGAAAAAAATCAATCTTTATGTACATGTATGAAACATATTACATCCCTTAGGATCTATGTCATACAAGTGTTCGAAAAATGATTCATAACCTTTAAGGTCACCAACAACAATGTAGCAGAGATAATACTTACTCTTGAACCTTTATAAAGTCATTTATTTTTCTTTTCTATCAGAAGTTCATCATAAATGCCATCATTGTCCCCATCCTCATCCGATTGAGAGAACAAGTCTTGGATCATTTGATTTGTCCCATCATCTTGAACTATGTCTATGTTATTATTTTCATCTTGGTCCATGGGATCATTAACTTGATCTTCATTATTCGCTTCATGTTCCTCAACTTATACAATATCATTTCTACTACTACTTGGTGCATTCTGCAAAAAATTTGGGGGAAATTATAACTTTATAATTATGAACAATCATACAAAGTTAGTGTGTATAAAAAATATTAAAACAATATAAAATTTTATAAATACAATCAATATAAACACAGATAATGAATATATAGCTAATAACCACATGGCGATATTCATTCGATCCCTCGTCAATGTGTCCATATCTCCTACAATGTCTTTTAGATGTTTCTATTAAAATTCTTATGAGAAATGCAGTGCAACATCTTTTGCAAGGGAAATAACATTTACTGTCACCCTTTTCACCCTCTTTGTTTTTTTTCCCACCTCTAATATTTTCTGACATTCTTCCCCACAATAATACAATGATGATTATCTTATAAAATTGAGTGGTGTAAAAGAATATCTATTATATTTTTCTAATGCAATTGACATATAAAACTAAATCTATTTTTCACTTGACAAGAACACCTTATACCCTTTCTAAACTGTCATTGTTATAGAAAAATTATCACAACATCTCTAAAATGAAACATATTTATAATTTTGGGTCATTGAAATTCTGATGATAATTGACCAAGTCAATGTTGACTTTGTCAAATAGTAGGTGATCGTTTGAAGAGAGAAACGGTTAGTAGTAATATCGTCGGTATTGAGATGAATATAGAGGTTCATCGCAATAAAGACACCTTGTCCTTGATGTCTCAAGTGCAACGAACACCTGTTTATGTCTCAAGTCCGAGGAATTTGGGTGGGATTGAAAAACATGAAAAATTGAAATATTTATCTTGTATTTTTCGACAATACAACCAATTTTTTCCATACCGCCAAAAACAATTGAATATGTAGTAGTGTAAGAGTTGGGGAAAGGTGGCCAACGATTGCACTAGCCTTGTAGCTTGGGGAAAATGATGGGTGAAATGTAAGTAGTGGTGGTATATATGACCCAACAATGGATGAAGAAACCTACATACATATTTATAATATTGTTATTAGTACCAAAAAGTAAAATTCAACCAAAATAATATAACAAATTTCACATTTAATCAAGATTTAACTCAACACATGATACTTGTGAAGGTGGTGACTTGTCCATCCTAGGTGGACATGGCTCATCACTGTATGGTACCACAACCCGTAGAAACACAAGAACATTGTATTGGAGGATGCAAAAAAAAAGAATTACTATGGTGAATTTATCAAATGTGACACAAACATGTGTATGTGGTACATCAAATGAACATGATGCCTCTACTTCCTGCATCAGTGGTGGAAACCAACATTGATGCATCTATTGGCGTAGACGACTTATTATAGGGGCATAGAAATTTCAAAACATCATAAAATAAGATATGGAAACAAATACACAAATCTCTCTCTCTCTCTCTCTCTCTCTCTCTCTCTATATATATATATATATATATATATATGAAGAACATAGATATGGTTAAGATACTAACCTCCTCCATACTTTGATGTCCACAGGCCTTCATTGACCCATAGCAATATTTCCTACAACTCGAGCATATGTGAGGCTCACATGAACGAATACTCTATCCATTTACCCTCTCCCAACTACACTTTGTTGCAGTGGTTGAAGGTCCATCCCCTCTACCAATGTCACTAGTAGGAACCTATTGTTGAGATAGTGCTACAAAGTTCTCATGATGCACCGAGCACTGATTCAATGTTGATATAGATAATTGTGTCTGTTGGATTCCTTTTATGATGGGAGGATGTTGAGTAGGGGAGTTAGGCCTTCACTTAGAAGGAAGAGGACTTAGGATAGGGTCATGCCTAGCATGCTCTTTTTCCTTTGTAGACCCAAGAGTCACCCCTTTGAATTCACCAATGTCAAAGTAGTTGACATGGTAACCCAAAATAAACTATGCCCATAATTCCTCAAGAAATATAAAGGCACCTTCCTGTTATTTTAGGGAAGTTTTTCGAACACCATGAACCATCTATCCATCCAATTATCCTTAAATTGTGGTGGATGCACAAATCCATACAAATATGTCTCTTGTTGGTTGGTGGTCATAATCTGGTTCTAGAATCAATAAATAGTAACATCAAATCTTGTTTTGTAATGTTCAAGTCTTTGACTTGGTTTTTGTTGATGTGAGTCCTGTAATAGTCAAACATCCTAGCCCTCTATTCATAAATGATGATTGTTTTCCCTTGGGCACTTGCAATGGATGACACAATGGAATCCAATGAAGTGGCCAATGACAATCAACTAGGCTCTCTTATACTCCTCAAGTCATGCACAATTGATCTCAAAGACATCAACCCTTCACGAATTTCTTTGTTTATGTTTATGTTTGTTGGTTGTGTCTAGTTTCCATCTTAATTATTATGGTGAAATTTAATAATGGAGCAAAATATCTCCCATGAATTCGATCAGCAACACGTTCATGCTCACCCTGTTGCCACTTTTTTGTTTATCAAATTCATACAATCACCTATAATACAAACTTTGTTATTATATACAATCATTTATTTTTTATTTTAATTTTTGTATAAAATTGAATAAATCAACCTATTAACGGATCTATATAATTTGTTAATGTAAGATTACAATACAAAATCATTTTATGTTTTTAACTTTTTGCATGTTATTAGTCCCTGCCATAGGCATAGAGGGACTATAGTGATCGATACTTCGTTGACTTCATATTAGTTTGTGCTTTGACCAGAAATATTTGCATAATATCTATTGTTGGAGCTAGGGAACTAAAAACATTGATTTTTATATAATAAAAAATACCATATATGTAATGATCTGATTGGATAACAGATTGGAGGTCTTATTGCCAGCTTCCCTATTCCCAATGTTTTGTATGTTAACATATCCAAATTTTTTGATCGTATACAGTCTTTTTGAATCATATTATTTTCCTATGTATTGCTTGAAGGTGGATTAATGATAGCATTAGTTCAAATGTTTGTCTTAGCATTTTCTGCTAGCTAAATTGATCTCAATGTTTGATATGCTATCATATCCAAAGTTTGTTGTTCGAATACATTCTCTAGCATATTACTATGTGTGATTTTTTCTTTATTCTTGCGTGCTTCGAGAGTCTTTGTCATTGTTGCGTACATAAACAAGCCTTCCATGCTGCAGGATTTCTTAAATGTTTGCACAGTACGACGCCCTTCGACGGTTCTACCAGTCTTAAGTGTTTACCTAACAGGTCTCGCAGCCTTAAATGTTTATTGTACTGTTTCGTTCCATATTTTTTGATGGTGTTGTTTGCAATGAAATTGTGCAAAATTGTTCCCCAAAGACATCACTGGTTCATTGGTTGATGCTTGTTCATTGGTTCTCTCCATGCTTCTTGTTCTTATTTTATTCAACTTTGCAAAGTTGAGGTCCTGCAGTTGCAGTTGCTTGTTCATTGATTTGTTTTTCTTCAACTTTGCAAGCTGTTGGACCTGTTGTTGCAGTTTGAAAGTTTTTTGGCTGAGCTCTTGTCATCCCTCATTGACAGGTAAGTTTCAGTGCCATCATTTTTTTGCTATTCATTTTTTTCTACTTGGTGTTTTGCACCTTGCAGACAAGCTTTTTCAATGGTAGGAGTCCCTGCCTTGAAATTCTGTTGTAATATATTTCTATGTGCTCTTATTTTTTGTTCCTAGAAACCATGCATCTTTATATGTTGGTTGCCCCATCTTTCACATTGTTCCATAGGTATTTCAAAAATTGTAATGCAAAGGGGTTTAGAAAATGAATTCGGAGCTTTCACAAGGGGGAACCATCTGCCGAGATGTAGAGACAGGAAATGCTTTTATTCTCTGGGTCAAAAAACTACGTCCACCTATTTCCTTTGTCCTTTTCTTTCTATTTTTCATAACTTTTTCTGCCTCTGAGAATCTTGTAGGATTCACACCATGAATAGGTTGAAATTGGTCTTTGTGCTCAACAAATTTATAGGCTTATTTATTTACATTGTTTCTTTTGTTTGGTTCACTTTTTAGTGTAGGTTTGTTTTCTTCTCATCTGTTGTGGCGAATGGGGGGGATTGAATTTGATAAGAAGGAGGTTGAAGGACACATATCGGGATTGGTACACAGTTCCGTGCTTGTAGTTTTCTATTTTTTTATTTTTATTTTAGTTTTATTATTTTTTTCCCCTTCTCTCTGTTTTCATACAAACTGAAAGTAGCTAAGAAACAAATTCAAAATCAAAATCACAGTTCAAAATATGAAACAAGTAATAGATGTTGAGTTGTATGAAATAGATACACACTCCATTATACATGACAACATTGACGAGGTGTTGCATAGTAATGGGCTTTTTAGATTGGATGCATTCTCGTATACTATAGGGGATTTCCTTTTCGATGCATTTCAGGTTCTACTGCATTTCTGTTATTCCTCGATCGACCTACGCAATGGATTTATAGATTATTTCTTGTTTTGTTTAAAAAATGGCGACGCTGAGGCATTGGAGTCATGTGAATACAAACTGGAATATGATTTTCTTCGACAGTTGCATGGAATACATGATATTGCTATGTATTTTTCAAATATGTGGTTGTCTGCATCTCCAATTCTTCCTGTGCATGAGAGGGGACTTTGGGGAGATAAATTTTTTATATGTTGGATGTCTAATTGGCTCAATATATCAATTTGAATATGGTCATTGACAAGAAACACAAGATATCTACTATTCAACAAAACAACATCTAACAATCCATATTGCATCTTGTTCCATGATGCCAATGTTGTTAGTGGTCATTATGAACCACTACTATACATAAAATTGTCCATATGCAATATTGGAGGACCTCATATTTACTTGTCCCTCGTTTGCAAAGACATTTAATCACAGTGGAAATGGATTATGCACCACATAGACTCCCATGGTTTGCAGCTAGTGACAATTATTTTATCTAGCTGTGGAGATAGTCTATTCAATGCAATTTTTTGTTTGGTAGCAGCAACGTTTGATGTGTAGTCGCTGTGGCTTTACACTTTATAGTCCTTTTTCAATGTAAATATAAGAGGCAACCAATAGGATTTTAGCTGATTACATCAACACCTTTCGCCATATCTCCTAGAAAATATGTCGGCAATTGCAAGTTGGCAAGAATACCTTGTAAACATGGCGTTGCCATATGAAAAAAGAAATGTGGAGGGTTGCAGATTCTATTTGCAATGGCTATCTATCATATTCAGAGTAAATATCCAGGTCTGGTCAGCCCTGCCAGATGGAACTGTCCATTTTTGGTCTATTGATTCAAATTACGATCGAACAATTGACATCCTCTCATTGAAAATAGATACGACACATATCCATTATCAACCTTTGCTTGGATATGTCACTAGTTTAGGGTTCAATGTCCATGCCACCCAAACCACATCGAATCTGCATACGCGTGGCATGTTGTTTAATGAGAATGAAACTCCTCCCAGTTGCGATAAGGCCATACAGGGCTTAAACAAAAAACATAGGCTAAGTTATCACAACTTGAAAAAAGTCATGCGTGAAATTCGTCCCAGTTGTGACAAGGCCATACAGGGCTTAGACAAAAAACGTAGACTAAGCTATCACAACCTAAAAAATTTCATACGTAAGAGAGAAAAAAAAATGGTGGTATAGGAAATACTGGCGTTCCAGTGTCTAGTGTCAATGCCATCCAAACCACATCGAATGTGCATAAGCGTCGCGTGCTATTTATTCAGAGTGAAATTCATCCCAACTGCCATAAGGTTATCCTTCCCTTGAACAAGAAACGTAGACTAAGTTACCACAACTTGAAAAAGGTCATGCACGAGAGAAAAAAATACATTGCTACGCTTCCTTTTAGAGAGAAACTGACATATCACAATCTAAAAAAAATTGTTTTGTGCACAACACAAAAAAGACAGGTACGGTCACATATCCCACAATGGTCGTGCAACTGTCCCAGAGGAAAAAATCATATTTCGTGTGCTAGAAACAACACTGTGCACTGCTACCAATGAAAACAAGCAAACACTTTCTACCCATACTTCCCTGTGAAAGAAAGATGCAAGACAAACCTACATGACACAAATCAAAGATACTCCTTCCATTGCATGTGCAATTTGGGATCAATTGAATTTTGCAAAAAACAATAAGTATTTCATGCTTGATTTGGAAGCAGAATACCTTTGCTTGACAACACAAGATAAAACATTTTCCAGTGGCAAAATTTGTCTTCCATGCAAACTATCGCTTGAAAATTGAAAACTGCCGCAATTTGCAACCCCTGACCAAACAAGATGTAATACACCACTACTAGATGTAAGTTCACTTACGGAACTTGAAGAGAGACTTGTGTCTCTGTGAATTGCATTTTCACAAATCAGGCCCTGGGGCTATAAACGACCCCAGATGGGCTTAACATGATCAATTATTAATGTGTTTGTTCAGCTAGATGTTATGCAAAAATCCTTGCCACAATTCATTAGTGATACACTGACAATTGTTGTGGCTCTCAAAATATGCTTGCAATACCAAAATGTGTATCAGACAGGAAAAGTGTGTGTGCATGTTGTTATGAAAGCATTAAAGGAATCATGTTCCAGGGCCATGTACAAAGCACATAACATTTGTATAAATGAGAACTGGAACAATGTTCTTGGAGAAGAGGATGACAACTCTGCAGAGACTCTAAAAAATTCTAGTGAATTTGATACGAGTTATGAATCAGAGAATGAAACACCTACTGAGACATTGGTGCATGGATTCACTAATTCACAGTGCATTTGTGACTTGCAAGACAAGATTATCAAAATTGCACCTGCTGAGCGACGTCCACTTGAAATATTCAAGGACAGATTTGTTGAGGAAATGAACTTCCCAACACTCTTCTATGGATATCCACGTGTCACTGACATTACAAAATGATTCAATTATCATAAAATAGTTCGATGGGAGCTTCTACATTCAAGCTGTGACTTCTCCTGTCACATAAAAAAATTGTTTTTCAAAACAATGCACATAATAATAGATCAAGTTATGTCTTGCATGTGGGTCCGAATAAGGAAAGGCCAGTTACAAGGAAGAAAGTTGTTGGCCAAGGATGTCAAGTACAAAGTAAACCTAGAAAAATTTCTGAAATCTAATATTGGATACATAGATTTCAAAAACATTTGCATCTCTCTTGACTATTTGCAACAAAACAAGAAAACTATTTTTGCAATGATCCAACAATTAGGCCCGCCAACATTTTTCATCACATTTACAAGTGCAGAGCATAGTTGGGATCCATTGGTGGCTTCCATATTTGACTTGCATATGAACATGAAATGTAAAAAACAAACCAGTACACTATAAAATAATGACATTGACTACCTCATAAGAAAAGACCCAGTGACATGTATTCACTACTATAGACATAGAATAAATGATTTGAGACAATTGATATGCCATGATGAAACGTTTTTCGAAAAAATGTCGGACTACTTTTTTGTGACTGAATTCCAGAATAGGGGGAATGAACATGACCACATACTATTGTGGATAGAGGGTGCACTAGTCTATGGAGATGAAAACAAGTTACAGATTGAGCAATTTGTGGACAAATACATAACATGCAACACAGATCATTTGGATCCAGAACTTGCCAAAGTTCATAAACATTATCATACAAGAAGTTGTAGAAAATGAAAAAACTCACATTGTAGATACAACTTTCCCGTGCCGCCAATGAGAGCAACAAGAATCATAGAGACAGTTAGTTTAGAGGACAATGATGTTGCTGAGAAATCTAAATCCTTGTTCTCATTTCTAGAACAAGGACAGTTCAACGAATTGATGAGATTCGATGACTTCTTGACAGAGCTAAATCCATCAGAAGATGAGTACATCCAAGCCATACAATGTACGCTAAAACAATCAACACTTTTCCTTAAACGAAAACTTTCCCATATTTGGAACAACAATTTCTCCAAGGACATGCCAGTTATGTGGAATGAAAACACATATGCGCAGTATGTACTCAATGCAAATGTTGTAGCGTTGTACTGTACCTCATATATGACAAAGGTTGACAAATCTATGACAAGTGCATTCAAAAGAATACACAAAGAACATGAAAGAATTCATATTGATTCCATATGAATGATACGTATGCTTGGCAATACATTGCTTAATCTTCAACAAATGTCTTCTCAACAAGCAGTCCACATTGCACTTTCCCTGCCCCTCAATTGTAGTTCAATAAAATGTACACATCTCCACTTGAGAAATGCACATTTGTGCTTAAACCACTGGTTTTGCTAGAACAAGAGCCTGACAATTCAGAAGACGTGCTACGTCACTCTATTATTGATTATTACCTCTAGCGTCCATATCCTATTAGGCATATCTTCTTAGCAGAATTCGTATCGCATTATAAAAAATAATGGTGCGCCCATATCAAAAAGAAAAAATCCTCTGTGATACGGTTTGTCAAATACAATAAACATTCTAACTATGAAAACTACTGTAGAGAAAAATTGTTGCTATATGTTCCGTTTGATGAAAACGAAGAGACATTAAAACATAAATTCTCTACATGGGAAGCTGTGTATTTTGCCTCTGAGACTATAGTGAAAATCAATGAAGCTAGATTTACTTACAATGTTAATCCAAAATGGGGTGATCTAGAAATTGCAGTTAATGAGCTAGAAAAATATGATAATCTTGATGAGACATTCACAAACCGAAAAACAACCAGAACTCCCTACTATTCCTATGACTTGCAAGAGGATTTGCCTCATCCTCAAGCAGGTGGCAGTGAAAAACGTATCAATCTTGGTTTTCAAGTCACAAAACATCCTTTTCTTATTGAAAATAATGAATACCACAGAATAAGACGTCTGTTGAATCGAGAAAAAAAAACAATTCTAAAGGACATTGTGCTTAAAAAACACTTGAACATGGACACTCTTGTGCACTTGTTCCTTACAAGCGGAGCAGGAACATGCAAGACATTCACATCAAAAGAACTTTTCCAAATGATTATACGAATCTATGATTCAAACAATTCCTCTGATCCTATGAAACCAAAGGGACTAATAGTTGCATACACAGGAAAAGATGCATATGATGCAGGTGGAACAACAATCCATTTTGCATTTTTAATGCCTTTTAACAAGTCACAACTTCTTCCACTTAGAAAGGAAATGTTAGATACGTGTCTAATATTTATGACAAACTCCAACTTGTCTTTATAGATGAAGCATCTTTGATTGGAAGTCGCTTCTTGTATTCTATTGACAACCGACTAAGAAGCATAAAACATATGCACGCAAAATGCTTTGGAAGCATTGACATGATATTCTGTGGGGATCTTTACCAGGCACAACCGATCCAATATTCTTTGATATTTGAACAACCCATGGTTAACATGCAAACAATGACACATGATTTCTGGAGAGACAATATTAAATTCTTTGAATTGCATACTACAATGCGCCAGATAGATGAAACATTTATTGCAATTCTAAATAGAATGCGGACAAACAACCAAACATATAATGACTTAACATATATCAATTCGAGGTGCTTGCGACCTACACCAACAAAACCAACGTTCCCTTACCTATTCTACACAAATAAGGATGTTTCAATGCATAGCAGGAACATGCTATCGCTCATGCTTGGTGATGATGTCATCATGAATTCAATTGACCTGGAAGATGACAACCATGGAACTGTAATGTCCCCACTTTCGGACATCATCACAGGGCAGAGATTTATGATGACCAGAGTAGCCAGATGGGTGCTAGAGCGAGTACAAGGGTATTTGAGAGGAATTGTGGGGTCCATCTTGCATTGATGATCATATTCCATCATTATGATCCATTCCACACATATTGTCTTTGGTTTCATTGCATTCCGACGATTTCCATGTTTTTGACTATTTTGAGCTATAAGTCAATGGAATTCACTGAAGAGGTCATTTTGGGCACATTACTTGGAGGAACCTCTCAGTGTAATAGCTCATTGGAATCGGGAGGAGAAACACTACAGGATGGAATGGCTAGAAGTGACTTTCAGTAGCCAGGGAAGCCACAAGGAGAGATAAGGAGCTTTTCAAAGGTAAAAGGTTAATTAATTAATTAAAGTGATTTAATTAATTAATTAAATATTAATAAAATGAAAGTCACTTTGGAGGGACAAGGTGAGCCAAAAAGTATAAAGGAAAGGCAAGGGCCTCTTCTCATTCATT
>ML810600.1:107100-125579 GCA_009831015.1 Picea engelmannii | reverse complement strand
CTCTTCACCTACAAGAATGAAATTGAGAATATTGTTCAAGAATTGTTAGAAGTTGGTGTCATTCATCCCAGTACCAGTCCCTATTCTTCCCCAGTAGTCATGGTACTCAACAAAGAAGTTACTTGGTGCATGTGTCATGATTTTAGAGCTCTTAACAAACTCACAAAAAAGAAATCCCCATTTTTGTAATTGATGTCCTTTTGGATAAATTAAGTGGTGCTCAGTATTTTACCAAACTTGATGTTTGCTCTGCCTACCATCAAATTCGTATGAAAGAAGAAGACATTCCCAAGACTGAATTCAGAACTCATGAGGGTCACTATGTGTAATACCCATGTTTCCCCCAGTTTGTAAATATAACTATAACTGGCCAAGAGACTATGGCAGACTAAATATGTGTGAATGTTTGATTTTATGAACCTTTGTATAAAAGGGTCAATGTATGAATTTTTTTTAATTAATAGAAATTGGATATGTGTTGCACAAATTCTGAAAGGGGGGATTTTTCCAAGATATATTATGGATGTTATGAGAGAGATGGTGAGGGGAAACCAAGAGGTCGAGATGACCCTCACCAGACCAATACAGGCAGAGCATGCTTGTCATTGATGGCAAGAACAACAATGATGTTGGAAGGTTTAAAGGCAGAGTGTGCATGGCAAGAACAGCAGCGAAGACTCGGAAGAGAAATCTCGAGTAGCTCAGGAGAAATAGTGCAGAGTTGCACGCAAAGTGAAAGTGTGCACTAGGGCCGAGGGAAAATCCTGCCAAAGCTCAGGAGAGATAGCGTTTCAAGACGCACCGACAAGATCCCATGCATCAAGGCTCCCAGAAGGATCAAAGGTTGCAGAACCTTTGACACTTAGAAATTATTCCAAGTCGGGAAAATGCGTAAGCTCAGGAGGAGGAGAAACAGTGATCGTTGGATCACCCATCCTGATTTCCCGATGGTCATCAGATCTAAATTTAGACAGGAGGAACGCATAGAGGAAGATATTAGACCTCATCCGTTATATCAGAGAGAGAAGGACCAATAGCCGTCGGATCCAGTATAACTGCGAAGAGGATAAGGCTAAGAGCCATCCTCCAACTCTGTGAAATGTGAAATTGTGATAAGATATGAAATTTATGATCCAGAGGACACATGGCGAAAGATCAACTTTTTGTTGACTGAAAGGTCAAAGGAAGGAGGTTCTCTAACCCTCGAACTCATGATATGCGAGGTCGCGAAATGATCATGGTCGTTGGAGCCAGAGGACATGTGGCGAGCGATTGGAATTTCGTTGACTCGCAAACTGGAGAATTCAAAGGTGAGTGTTGTGGGAACTCACGATATGCGAGGTCACAAAATGATCTTGGTCATTGGATCCAGAGGACACGTGAAAAATAAAGATGTCACATCAGAATGTGCATAGATTATAGACAACTCAATAAAATAACCATCAAGAATAAGTATCCCTTGCCAAGGATTGATGACGTGTTTGACCACTTAAGGGGTGCTAAAATATTCTCCAAGATTGACTTGAGGTCTAGATACCATCAGGTCTGAATTAAAGATGAAGACATCCACAAGACAACCTTTAAGACAAGATATGGTCAGTATGAATTTGTGGTGGTTCCATTTGGGCTTACCAATGCACCAGCCAATTTTATGTGCTTAATGAATAATGTATTCAGAAAGTTATTGGATAGGTTTGTGTTGGTTTTCATTGATGATATCCTAATCTATTCCAAGAATAGGGAAGAACATGAAGAACATATCAAGCTAGTACTCCAAGTACTAAGAGAACATCAACTCTATGCTAAGCTTAGTAAGTGGGACCTTTTCCAAAAACAAGTCCATTACTTAGGTCATGCTATTTTTTAGGAAGGAATGGCAGTTGATCCTGACAAGATTAAATCCATCATGGATTGGCCTACCCCAAAGGATGTATCTGATATCAGATCCTTTATGGGCCTAGCAAGATACTATAGGAGATTCATAAAAGGATTCTCCAAGATTGGTTTCCCAATCACCTGCCTTCAGAAAAAGGGGGTTAAATTCATTTGGACATCAAAATGTGAATAAATATTTCAAGAGCTGAAATACCTTCTAACCAATGTGCCTGTATTGAATATTTCAGACCCAAAAAATGACTTCCTTGTGTGTACAGATGCCTACAAGGAAGGTATCGAAGGAGTCTTCGTGTAATAAGGACATGTGATTTGCTACGAATATAGAAAATTGAATGAGCATGAAGTCAATTATGTGACCCACGATATGGAATTGGCTTCCATAGTGCATGTTTTTAAAATGTGGAGGCATTACCTCTTAGGTAGAATATTTGTACTTATGATAGACCATAGTGGGTTGAGGTATTTTTTTAACCAACCAAAACTCAATGTGAGACAAGCTAGGTGGATGGATCTCCATAGTGTGTTTGATTTTGAAATCAAACATATCAAAGGAAAGGAGAATAGGGTGGTTGATTCCCTTAGTAGAAGTATGAAAGTGGTTCACTTGGCAGTCGTAAGCGCAAGTGAATCAGACATCAAAGAAAGGGTCAGAACTACACAAGAAACAAATGCATTTTTCAAGACCATGGCATCATACCTAAATCAAGAGACCACAAGGTTGAAGTACGAAGGCTATCAGATGATTAATGATGGCATGCTGACTTACAAGGGAATATTCTATATTCCAAATTATAAATACTTGAAGAGGTTCATAATGGATGAACTACACAAAAGACCATATATTGGTCATCATGGTTATCAGAAAATTATCACGGCCACTACAAAACTATTTTATTGGCCTGGACTGAAAAAGGACATAGTTGATTACTTAGCTAAGTGTCTAGAATGTAATCAAGTCAAGACAGAGCACTGGTACCCAGTAGGGTTTTTTCATCCCCTACCAATTCCCAAATGGAAATGGGAAACCATCTCCATGGATTCCATCACAAGATTACCAAGATCAACCAAACAAAAAAACACCATCATGGTAGTTGTGGAAAAACTAAGCAAGGTTGATCACTTCATACCCATCAAGTCAACTTGCAAGGCAATTGATATTGCCAACATTTTCATGAAATAAATATTTAGACTGCATGGCATGCCTAAGGAAATTATATCCAACAGAGATACAAAATTTACTTCAAACTTTTGGAAATCTCTGTTTGTTGGTTTTGAAACAAATTTTCTCTTTAGTACAGCCTATCACCCTCAAACCGATGGGAAGACAGAGAGGGTAAACCAAGTGTTAGAATACATTTTGAGGATGCATGTAATGCGTCAACCGAAGAAGTGGTAGGACTACCTACCAATGATATAATTTGCTTACAACAATGGCTATCAAGAGTCATTAAAGATTATCCCTTTTGAAGCCCTCTATGGAAGACAATGCAACATTCCAATCAGCTGGAATAACCTAGTACAAAGAGTTACAATCGGGTCAAATATGATAAAGGAAATGGAACAACAAGTAATTCACATCAGTCAAAATATGAAGACATCCCAGGATAGACAAAAGAGCTATGCAGACATGAAAATCACTCCTAGAGAGTTCAAAGCAGGGGATCATGTGTATATCTGAGTTAGACCCAAGAAAATATCTTTAAGGATGGGAGATTGTGCCAAGATAGCACCTCAGTATTGTGGACCCGTTGAAGTTTTGGATAGAGTGGGACCAATATCCTATTGGCTAGCACTTCCTCCCACAGTGAACGCACATAATGTTTTCCATGTTTCTTTATTAAAGAAGTATGTACATGATTCTAATCATATTATTGACTAGTATGTGATTCAGGTGAAAATCGAGGGAGAATTCCTGCCAGAACCTCAATGCATAATAGACAGGAAGGAAACCCCACTCGGGAACAAAACCATTGCACAGGTCAAGGTGCAGTGGAAACACTTTGGCCCAGATGAGGCTACACGGGAAATGGAGGATGTCATGAAATAGGAATATCCATTTTTGTTTACTTTTGTACATATAGAGCACCTCGGTAGATAGAACATCGAGGACGATGTTTCTTTAAGTGGGAGGGTATTGAAATACCCTTGTTTCCCACAGTTTGTAAATATATCTATAAATGGCCAAGAGACTATGACGGACTAAATATGTGTGAATGTTTGATTTGATGAACCTTTGTATAAAAGGGTCAATGTATGAACTTTTTGTTATTAATAGAAATTGGATATGTGTTGTAGAACTGATGAAAGGGGGAGTTTTCTAAGATATACCATGGATGCTATGAGAGAGATGGTGAGGGGGAACCAAGAATGGTTGATATGACCCTCAACAGACCAGTACCTACTGGGTGTAATTGCTCAACATTCTTCTAACCCATAAATGAATTACCAGTCAGGATGGTAGATGGAAGGCCATCCTCAAGAGTTAATGAGGAGATTGGGTAGGGTACTCATCTATAAGGCTTTTAGGCTTGACCATGAATGGGGATTCGGACCCACGCAAACTTGATGAGGAAGGTAAGAAAGGAGGTAATTCGGGGGATAGAGACAGATCCTCAAGGAAGCAGAGTAGAAATAACAATCATGAGAAGAGAAGAGAAGCAAGTTTTCAACTATGGAGTAGAGAGAAAAGTTGAGCAGCAAGATTTTTTTGGTTGTAAGAAGCCATGGGCAGAGTTTCTCTACAAGATGATAAACAAAGCTGACAAGTCACATAGGAAGTGTTCATGCAGACCTTTTTACTTGGAGTAGAGAAAACCATTTTTTGATTTCCTGTGGGAGGAGGAGAATAACCTTCGTCCCTGACTATCGTGGAGCAAGGAGAAATAATCTCTCTCAGAGGATCATGGTCTAGCTTGGGGGTGGCTAGTGGTAAATTCGTCAGGAGTGCTTATGCCTATGGTTGGGAGGAAACAGGCACACCTTTTAGCAGTCTCTTCACATTCTCTAGTTCTAATAAGTATCATCTTACTCTTTGTAATGTTTATTGGATGTGATGATTGAATTCCTTTGTTTATGATTAAGTCTTGCAGTGTTTTGAATCGTTATTAGAAATGCTAATTTTCTTTTGTAAAATGTTGTATTTAGATGGTTTTCAATTTATCTCAATTTAGCTTCTAGAGAGTTATGAGAGGTGAATCCGTAGGAGAGTCGGGGTAGGATTTACTGAAACCTCTAAGTCATGCCTAACCTTTGAAGTTCACCTTAGCAGAAATGTCAAATTCGACTATGTGGGGGAAGGATGTTTCCTTCAGATTATCCACCCATCTGACCGAGGGCTCATTCCCATTGTTAGAAAGGCATGATCATGGAGCAATAAAATAAAACAAATTCCGAAATAAAACATAGAATATACACAATACAATAGAGACACATAAATATTTGGTTCACCTAGTGTGGGCTATGTCCACCAGAGAAATTTTCAGGTCCTTCCTTTATTATTATCCAGCAAATGAAGGGATACAACCTACAACACACTCGTTGTAACTTCCTCTTATTTCTCTCACAGTCTCCTCACTCGGAATACAATATTCATAATAATACATAGCCGCAATACATTTCCCTCATAAAAGAGGGTTGCCTTCTAGGGAAAAAAACCCTAACATAATTTCTACCATCAGATCTACGACCTTATAATGAACAGTCCAAATTTACTATGAAATTACAATATACGTTTACAAGGCAATTTTTCCTTCATAGGATTCTCCCCTGAACCCCTGCTTGCCCCTAGACCCCCCAGACCCCGCAGGGGGGTGACCCCCCAGACCCCACAGGGGGGGTAACCCCCCCTTCACTTCCCCACGTGGAGGAATCTACATTCTTCCAGGGTGTAAAGTCTTCATGGAGTATAAACATGGATGAAAACAAAGACCTCTTAATCAAGAAGATAATCAGGCTCCACAACCAACAATCTCCCACTTGGAGATTGATCCCAAAAACTCCATCGTTGTTGTATCCATTGGATTATGATTATTCTTGGACCTGTAAAATTTATCTTCTTCATCTTCATGCTTGAATACCAACTGAAACTGAGTAGGAACTCAGTTTCTCCCTGGTTACTCCCGTAGTTAACATGTCTGCAGGATTATGGCTAAGTGTGTATATTTTCCAACTCCAAATATCCATATTCCAAGATGGATCGTATGAAATGGTACCTAAGATGTATATTATTAGTCTTCAAATGGAAGGATAAGTTATTTTCAAGATGAATGGAACTCTCACTGTCACAGTACAACCTGTTATTCTCATGCTTATTTCTCAATTCCTCCATAAACCTTTGTAACCAAATCATTTCTTTACTAGCCTTTGTAGCAGAAAAATACTCTGCTTCTGTTGTTGAAAGTGCAACAACCTTTTGCAGTTTTGAAATCCAACTTACGGTTGTTCCACCTATAGTAAAAACATACCCTCTAGTTCTCCTCCTACTATATTTATCACCTGACATATCTGAATCAACATATCCCTATAGAACAGTGTTTGATCCTCCAAAACATAATGCATGAGTAGTAGTACCTCTCAAATACCTGACAATCCACTTTACTGCCTCCCAACGTTCGTTACCTAGATTGTTCATATACATTCTCACAACTCCCACTACATGTGCAATATATAGTCTTGTGCAAACCATTGCATACATCAAGCTGCCAACTGCTGATGAATAAGGGACCTTGTACATGGATTATATCTCCTCATGTGTCTTGGGACACATTTCCTTAGTTTATTTGAAATGGGTGGCCAAAGGTGTACTAACTGGTTTTGCATTCTGCATTCTAAACCTCTCCAACACTTTCTCTGTGTACTCACCCTGAGACAATGTCAATTTGTGATTTTTCCTATCTCTTGTTATTCTCATACCAAGTATTTTCTTTGCAGCACCCAAATCCTTTATCACAAATGAATTAGCTAATTTCTTCTTGATCACATTTATATCCTGCAACAAGCATGTCATCTACATACAATAGCAAGATAATATAGCTTCCATTTTCTAGCCTTTTAAAATAAACACAGTGATTAGAATGACATATACTATAACCTTGTTCTAGCATAAACTTATCAAACTTCAAATACCACTGCCTTGGAGCTTACTTTAGGCCATACAAGTTCTTCTTCAACCTGCATACCAAATTCTCCTTCCCTTTGACCTCATACCTTTGTGGTTGTTTCATATAAATCTCTTCCTCCAAATCCCCATGGAGAAAAGTTGTGTTTACATCTAATTGTTCAAGATGCAAATATTCTATTTCCACAAGACTTAAAATATTCCTAATTAAAGTCATCTTAACAATAGGAGAAAATATTTCCCGCAGGCGTGTAGACCGATTGGCAAGTGTCGTGTAAATGGAAGGAAATATGTAAAAAGAGTTCTCAAGGTTGATTCTCACCCCGATTTACTTGTGCTCCATTCTTGCGGGCTGTGTGGAAGCACCTGGGGTTATAGTGGTATCGGACGGGTATCGACCTCATGTCACATGAGTACAAGAACCGCGAGTTGTCGATTCCCCCAGTACAAAAAAGAAAACAACAACATGAGAAAATATTTCATCAAAATTTATACCTTTCTTTTGTGCAAACCCCTTTACAACAAGTCTAGCCTTGTACCTCTTTTTTCCTCCATCTTCTTCCTTCAACTTGTAAACCCATTTATTCTGCAATGTTATTTTTCCTGCAGGTGACTAAACCATGTCTCAAGTCTGGTTATTTACCAAGGAATCTATTTCCTCTTTCATTCCTTTCTCCCACTTATTTTTGGTGTCTACCTGCATTTCCTCTTCAAAGCATTTTGGTTCACCAAAATCAGTCAACAATAAATAATACAATGAAGGAGAGTATCATTCAGGGGGTCTACATAACTTGGTAGATCTTCTAACAACACTTGTAGGAGTTTGAGGTACATGTTTCTCTTGTTGTTGTACATTTTTATTTTCTGGTTGCTTTGGAATTTCTTTTTCAGTGATCTCATCAAGCACTGTGTATTCTGGTTTTTCTTTTTCTTGTAACTTTCCCTACAAATGATCTTTGTACATCAACTTGATCCGTATTTTATGAGCATAAAAAAATTACTACAGATTATTAACAGATTCTTAACACGGAATAACAGAGATACAGTAAAACCGGTTTTCTATTCAACAAGGAAATGAGTTGAAACTGTAAAAATGCAGTGGAAAACAAGCTTGCTAGAATGGTGGCGGCTTATCTCTGAGAAGAAGTGTCACGGTTGCGCTCATTCGCAAGAAGATGATTACAATGAGGCTCTAGAGGCATTTTTACAATAAAAAGGAGTGTCACAAACCCTAGACATCCAAAAACCTAAACCTAGGAGATGAAGCGCCAAAAGTCATATGGGCCCCGTTTGGGTAAGTCAATACATCAACTTCCCGGGGTCGTAACTTTTGCATATGATATTCGTTTTAGACATACCATAGCCCATTGGAAAGATCTATCTGACGACTACAAATTTTGAAGATATTTTTATGATGTTGATTTTTGACTGCTACATACCCAAAAAAAACGTCGTTTAGGGCCTCAAAACAACTCTGGAAGTTCAGGACCCAAAAAACTACTAAAAATAGTAAATTGCCAAAATTGCCAGAAAGTTATTTTGAGCCAGCTGGAAAAGGTGGGTGGCCACAGATATCCACCTAGATCAATCCTCCCTCCTTAGGAAGCAATGGTCTCCATTGCATTGAGTTCCCCCATCAGATGAGGAAATTTCTATTGAATTTGGCCCCGGGTGAGCCACTTGCCTTGGTGCAGGAGCTGCCCTGCTTTGATGACTCGATAAAGTTGGATCATTTTTTGTCGAGTGTCCTTGATGTGTATGTCTGCAAATCTGATCATTGGATTCCTGTTGTATGCATTTGGGGTTGATATTTGTTGGTGTCAATTGTTCTGCTACATCTGAGGTGTCCAATAATGGTGGGAAATAAGGCTGAAGGAGGTCCACGTTGAACACTGGGTGTAGGCCAAGGAAAGGAGGAATGTTGAGCTCAAAAGAATTATCCCCCACAGCCTTTGTGATAGTGTATGTAACATAATGGAGTGGGTGAAGCTTCTGATGGGGTCATGTAAGGTGTTCTTTCTGCAAGTGCAACCAAACTTTGTCGCCCACCTGAAACTTATTTGGCACCCGATGTTGATCATGGCACTGCTTGTACTTGTCATTGGACTTCTATAGGATATCCTGAACCTATTGGCGGATGTGGTGGATCTGCTCAATGAAACGGGTGGATTTGTCAAATTTAGTTGGAGCAGGATATGATTCGGCCGAGGTGACCGCAAGAATGACCTAACAGTGCAGAGGTACCCCAGTAGGTGAGGAGAAGATATCCAAGTATTCTTCGATGACCTTATCTACTTGCTTCTGCTGTGTGGAGAGGTCCGCCGCAGATACCCTAGATGTGGTTTGGATATTTTTCTCATTCTGAGAGAGAATCACGAAGAATACAAACTTCCCCATCTGAAAGATGACCTTCCTACATTTCTTGACAGAGATCAAGGAAATATCACTAAGTGGGATTGCCTTGGGTATCCTGTACAATTTCTTGTTCAAAGTAATAATAACACTACGAGGCCTAGACTCATATACATCATGATGTTTCCATAAATAAGGTTGGCCCAAAATAACATCACAAACTTCGAGAGGAGAAACATCACACAATACCTTGTCTTTGAAGGGCTTGATGTCGTACGACAATCAGCACTATTGGCTGACGCAAAGATCGCTTCCTTGGCAGAGCCATCCAATGGTGTAGGGTTGTGGGTGCAGCATTGTCGACAAGGCCAGACACTTGACAACCTCTATTGAGATGAGTTTCTTCTGGCTACCACTATCAGAGATGAAGTGCAGCGGGGTGCCTTTTACCCACATTTGTGAATGGAAGAGGCACTCTCCTTCTTCTAGATTGTCTGATTCATCAGGATGGAGTTTGGTGGTAGCAACGGTGGCACTGGGTTCCTCGTCAATGATCCATATTCCCCTTTTTGGTTCTGACTTGGAGTCAGAACCTGCATCTGATTGAGAGGCTTTCACTTCGGCCACCAGCGACTACTTTGAATTGTAGTCAGCAGTGTTATGCCAAGGGATCTTATGGAAGTCGCACCACTTCCTGGTATCTTTCTTTGTCTTTCTGGTGTCCTTATTTGCTTGTGGCTTGGACTGGTTGTCCTAATACTTCCCATCTTTTCTCTTTCCTTTGTTCTATGGGTTGGGGCCACCCTTTCCTAGCTTTTGCTGTGAGGGGTTCCCGGGCCCAAATTGTCGCGTCTTTTGTTTGAGCTTCTGCTTGATTTTGATGGCATATCGGTAGGCCACGCTTAAGGATGAGATGTCCAGAAATTCTATTTTGTTTTGGATGTATCTATGCAGAGAACCATGATACTTGAGAAACATATGTTGCTCTGAATCTTTGATACCCAGCTTGGTGCGCAAGGTATGGAAGATATTTGTGAACTCTCGCACTGCTTGGTCTCTTTCTTGCCGCAATGTGGTCCATTTGGTAGATAAGTCGTCATAACTTCCAAAATGGTAGTATTGTTCCTTAATAGCATCCCCGAAGGTTCACAGGTGGTTGTGACTGTAAATAACGAGGGTTCCTCTGTTTTCTTTTGCTCACAGAAAGTTTCCCACCAATCTTTGACATGGGAAACAGCTTTGAGGAGCGCAAAAGTAATATTTTCTCTATTCGAAAAGTTATGGATAGAAAAATAACCTTCTAGTAGATTCAACCACTTATCTACACCATCTTCTTCTATCCGACCTTCAAATACAGGAATATTGAAGTTTATTTATACCTTGAAGGGGGCGGTGCCTCCGCTCGAAGAAGATGTGTCGCCTGTTGGTAGCCACCAAAGGATTTACACGAAACTATCCATCATCTCGTTCCTCTGTTGCGTGAGGGATTCCTCAAGAAACATTTTGAAAGGATCTCCTATCATGTCATCTTTATTTTCTCTTTCCATGAGAGTTCGCTTGGGCGTGCGAGAGCTTTGGTCCTCAAGAGAAACAAGCTCGAGACCCAATTCTTTGTACTCTAACCTCGTTGGGGACATGCATTAAGACAAAAAGGAGCAGACCACTCTGATACCACTGATTCGGATTTTATGAGAAGAAGGATATGAATACAGATTATTAACAGATGTTTAACACAAAATAACAGAGATACAGTAAAATTGGTTTTCTATTCAATAAGTAAATGAGATGAAACTGTAAAAATGCAGCGGAAAACAAGCTTGTTGGAATGGTGGCGGCTTATCTCTGAGAAGAGATGTGACGGTTGGGCTCATTCGCAAGAAGATGATTACAATTAGGCTCTAAAGGCATTTTTACAATAAACAGGAGTGTCACAAACCCTAGACATCCAAAAACCTAACCCTAGGAGATGAAGCGCCAAAAGTCATGTGGGCCCCGTTTGGGTAAGTTAGTACATCAACTTCCGGGGGTCGTAACTTTTACATACGATCTCCATTTTAGGTGTATGATAGCCCATTGGAAATATCTATCCGAGGACTAAAACTATTGATGAAAATTTCATAATGAAGTTTTTCGACTGCTACATACCCAAAAAAACGTCCTTTAGGGCCTCAAAACAGCTCTGGAAGTTTAGAACCCGAAAAACTGCTAAAAATAGTAAATTACCAAAATTGCCAAAAAGTTTTTTTGAGCCAGCTGGAAAAGGTGGGTGGCCACCAATATCCACCTGGATCAGACCTTCTCATTGAATATGACATCTATACTCCTAATTATTTTTTGATTTTCATCATCCCATAAGCTATAACCAAAATCATTAACACTGTATCCAATAAACGTACACCTCTTGGATTTTTCCTCAAGCTTTGTTCTATTTTATTTATCAATATGGACAAATTCTTCACAACCGAAAGTCTTCAAAAAAGAATAGTTTAACTTTTTACATGTCCATGCCTCCTCTGGAATTCCACAATCCAAAGAGATTGAAGGTCCTTTGTTTATTAAGTAAACAACAGTATCTACAGCATCTGCTCAGAACTGTAAGGGCGGACTAGCTTGCAATGGCATACTCCTTACATGCTCCATGATTGTCCTGTTCATCCTTTCTGACACACCATTTTCTTGTGGTGTTCATGGAACTGTCTTCTCTCTACGAATCCCATGGTATCAAAAATAATCTTCAAACTCCTTGCTGCAATATTCACCTCCATTGTCTAATCTGAGACACTTCAACCTTTTTCATGTCTCATTCTCAACCAAAGATTTCCATTTTTTAAAAGTATCAAAAACATTAGATTTTTGTCGAATGCAATAAACCCAAGTTTTTCTAGTTGCATCATCAATAAAAGTAACATAATAACGAGAGCCACCAAGAGATGATAGTTGAGCTAGTCCCCATACATCTGTATGCACAAGCTCTAACCTTTCACTCTTCTTTTATTTTCCGACTCTGAGAAATATGACTCTCTTATGTTTTCCATAAACACAATGCTCACAGAAATCCAAATCATTTTTTTTAAGAACTGGTAACAAATTTCTTTTGTGAAGTATCTGCATCCCCTTCTCACTCATGTGTCCAAGCCTATGATGTCACAGTGTTGTATCCACTCTTGCACAAGGTAAAGAGATAGAAGAGTCAGTGTTATCAGTACATAAATACAATGTACCTACCTTCTCTCATTTTTCTATCACCGGTGATCCTTTGGTGACCTTTCACATCTTATCTATAAATATGGATATACAACCTTCACTTGCCAACTGCCATGTTGAAATTAGATTTTTCCTTAGATCTGGAACATGTCTTACCTATTTCAACAACCATTGGTTTCCATTCCTTTGCTTTATTTTTACCTTTCTCATTCCAACAATTTTGCATGGTGCATCATCACCCAAATGAACCATCACCTTGAAGATAAAATAGAAAATGTTTCCTATGGGGTGTTAGGATATTTAGACACTTAGGAGTTAGTTAAGATCTACTTGGTCTATTGTGTCGTTAGGTAAAAGTGTGTTTTCTAGTGTGTTTCTTTAGTATGCATTAGTATGCATTTCTAGTTAGGAAATCTGACGGTCACGATATGTTCCTGACATAGAGTGATCTGACGGTTCATACACTCCTCGATCTTAACGGCCATTGATCTGTGGCTTAACACCCAATTGGTCCATGATCTCTATTTAAAGAGCATGGAGGGTCATTTTCCGATGATCGATTATGAGAAACTCTCTTGTAAAATCTCTATGTAATCTTTTTCTTTGCATTAATAAACTGCTCTAAGTGGCCGCCTTGGCTGGGGTCGTGGATGTTTCCTCGTAGGGGTTTTACCACGTGAAAACATCAGTGTGTTGATCTTTGATCTGGTTATGTGAGTGGTTACTGAAGGTGTTTGTCCTCTGTTGGAATACCTGTGTTGTCGAACATGGTATCAGAGCCTGTTTGAAGAACCGTTCCTGTTGTAGATCGAGATCGTGAAGCCGAGTTGCCTCATCTCCATTTTCTGTCATTTTCGTACATTTATGGGATGAGAGGATTGTTCCATTGCATCTAAAGCACTCACTTCATTTAGTTACACTTTTTGTTTCACTCGAAAAGGTTTTCATTTGCCCAAGATACAGCCATTACAGTCAGATCTGAAGGTATAAAGTTTGAATATGCATTTTTTTAATTTTTGCAGAGAAGTATTTTGGTTTTATTTCAGTTTTGTATTTTTTATTTCCAGGTTTCTAATCTTTTAGATATGCGTATTCTCTTTACCCCGTGCCCTGTGTGATCTTGGTAAATCAGAAACATATATGAAAAGGTGCATCTTCCGGGTAAGCTAACCAAGATCTAACCCTTGTTGTCATCGAGAAGCGAAATAGTTTTTTTTTAGCACGCTCTCCAAGGCCGTCTTCAACAACAACAACACCCACAATCCTCCTTCTGAACATTACAATATGTTTTTCTAGACCATTTGGTTAAAAGTTTCTTTATTAAGTAAGAGGTCTTGAGTTCAAGTCTCTCTTTTGTTACTTTTTTTGAAAAAATTCATGCTAAAATTGTAAAGTGTATTTCACTTCAAGTATAAAAGTGAATCACTATAAGTAGCTTTAATATTTTATTTTAGAGTTATTTATTTTGCATGCAGCTTTTCTTTGTAAAAGTGAGCCCCACTTCTCTTTATAAAAGTGAGTCACTTCATAAAGCAACTTACACTACCACGTGGTCCTTTGGTTATCGTTTATGCCTTTTTTAAAAATGGCATAACTCTCACATCGGAAGTTCGTTTTCGGTGTCGTTTTTTTTAAAACCACATAACTTTTCGAGCTCTTTCCATTCATATCATCAGTTTTAGTTTTTAAATCAGTATTATCTACATATTTAATATGGATTCTACAATTAATCTCTTACTTATCAGCACCAACTACTTCCAATGGAAATCCCATATGGAATATTTATTAAGAAGTAAAGGCTTGTACCAGATTAACTTGGGAAAGGAAACAACACCCATTGATGCTGATAAGAAAGCCAAATGGGATAATAGGAATGACGAAGCACGTGGATTAATCAGAATTTCCATATCTCTTGATTTAAGGTTCCACCTTCAATCAATTGATAAACCCAAAGAAGCTTGGGAAAAGATTGAATCTGTGTTTGGTAAACACAATATTATTCGAGCACAACAGTTAGAAAATTAAGTACTAACTTTGAGTCCAAGTGATTTTTCTTTCATTGAAGACTATCTATCTAAGTTTAAAACACTTAGAACTTTATGTGAACAAAGATCGTTGCATCTATCTTGTTCTTTCTAAGCTAGGTAGTGCATATTTTGTGTTTGTATCTACCTTTTATGCCATACAAGAGGTTGTAGGGGAAGCTTATCAAAAACCCAGTCTTGAGAACTTTTGTGATTCTTTGATTAGAGATCAAGATAAGCTAGTACAACTTGGAGTGATCAGCACTGATGGTACCTCCAACAAAGCCTTAGTTGTCCATCAAAAAGATAAACCCAAGAATCCCAAGAAGCAATATCCTCGCCAAAACAACAAGCAATATAAGGGTCCCAAACCCACTCAGACAGCTTTTCCTCCTAACAGAGACAAAGGAGCAAAATATAAAAATAAGAATACTAACAGACATTGCAAATTTTGTGATAAAGATGGTCATGATAAGACAAAATGTTTCAAGAAGATGGCAGCTTTAGATGCAGTGATGAAGAAGAACAACATCAGTATTGATTCTACTTCTTTTTCTTCTTCTTCTCATGGACATGCACTTTTTTCTTATGGTTTCTCCTTCAATACACCTTCTACTTCTAATTACGATAAGTGGCTTATTGATTCTAGAGCATCTTACCATATGGCTAAGGATAGAGACATATTTTCTACTCTAAATGAATGTAACACCAAGAAAATATTTGTTGGTGATGATAGATCTCTTAGTGTTGAAGGATCTAGAACAATACAAAGAGAAAATGGTCATTTCAATGATGTATTATGTGTTCCAAGTCTTTCTTGTAACCTTCTATCAGTATATCAAATCACTCATTCAAGTGAAGGTAAAACCGTAGAGTTTTCATCTCACCAATTTGTAATCAAGGATCTAAAAGATCGTAATCATGTTCTTGCAAATGGAATTGTTGATGATATTACCAAGTTGTACACATTTGACAACTTTGGGTCATCATCTTTTTCATCAGTTTTTATTGCTCATAGTGATGACTTGAGCAAACTTTGACATGAGCAGTTTGGTCATCTAAACTATCGCTCATTGTAGAAACTATGTAATCAACAGATGGTGACTGGTCTTCCTCTTGTTTCATGTAGAGATGGTGTTTGTGTTGGTTGTTTTCTCGGAAAACATCATCGGGACAGTTTTGAAAAACATGCCTCTTGGCATGCCTTGGGTCCTTTGCAGCTTGTTCACAGTGATTTGTGTGGTCCACTTTCTTCTCCTTCTTTTTTTGGGTGCAAGTATTTCTTAACTTTCATTGATGACTTTTCCAGACGTACTTGAGTTTACTTATTAAAACTTAAGAGCGAAGTTTTTGACAAGTTTTTGGCCTACAAGGCCCTTGTAGAAAAGCAGTCTAGACATCAAATTCAAAGGTTAAGAACAGATAATGGAGGCGAATATGTAAACAATAATTTTAAAAATTACTGCAATACATAGGGAATCCAAATGCAACACACTATTCCATATACACCGCAACAAAATGTTGTTGTTGAGACAAAGAACTGCACATTAAAAGAAATGGCTAATTGTATGATTCAATCTAAGGGATTAAGTCTAAAGTATTGGGTGGAAGCCATCAACTGTGCAAATTACATAGTAAATCGCACTCCCACAAAGGCTCTTAAAAATATAACACCGGAAGAAGCTTGGACTAAAATTAAACCAGATGTAAGTCACTTCCGTGTATTTAGCAGTATAGCATGGGCTCACATTCTTGATGAGAAAAGGAAAGCATTACAGCCTAAAAGTGAGAAGTGTATATTTGTTGGTTATTCTGAAGATGTCAAAGGTTACAGACTTCTTCAATCACATTGTAATGAAATTATTATTAGAAGAGATGTTAAATTTGATGAAAATCTCTTGGCTTGCGAGCCTAATTCAGCGTTTGCGCCTTCTTTGGCCTACGAGCCTAATTCGGCGGTTGTGCCTTCTTTGGCCTATGAGCCATCTTCGGCGTTTTTGCCTTTTTATGATTTGGTTTCTTCTTCAGATGATGACAGTGAGGATGAAAATCCACCTCCACCTCCTCACCCTCCTCCAGATGAGTCCTTTGAACCTGAACCAACACCAGCTCCACCGCTTCTGAGATGGGTCTGTTCAACACGAGAAGCATATGGTGATCTTATCGGTGATCCTTCAGATCAACGTCGGACACGTTCACAGTTCCAGTGAGCCTCTTCTCTTTTGGCTCAAGTTTCAGAAATTCATGATCCAGAGACATTTGCAGAAGCTTCAGGTCATCTAGATTGGGATACAACAATGAATGAAGAGTATCATTCTTTAATGGAAAACGATACTTGGGATCTTGTACCTCTTCCAAAAGGAAGAAAACTTGTTAGATGAAAATGGGTCTACAGAACTAAGTATGCATCAAATGGAAGTGTTGAAAGACACAAGGCTCGATTAGTTGCCAAAGGAATTTTCCCAAGTTGAAGGAATTGACTATAATGAAACCTTTTCCCCTATAGAAAAAATGAATTCCATCTGCCTTGTTCTTGCCCTTACTGCCCCACATAAATGGGAGGTCCATCAGATGGATGTTAAATCTTCCTTCTTGCACAGAGATTTGCAAGAAGAAATCTACATGGAACAACCTCCTGGCTATGTCCAGAATGACTCTAGACTTGTTTGTCACCTCAAGAAATCTCTTTATGGTCTCAAGCAAGCTCCCCAAGCTTGGTATGCCAAAATGGATAGCTTTCTTATTGCCACCGAATTCTCTAGATGCCATTCTGATCCTAATGTCTATACCAAGAAAGTAGGAAGCCATCTCATAATACTTGTCCTTTATGTTGATGACCTTATCCTTACTGGTAGTGACTCAAAACTTTTAAACCATGTGAAAACCAATCTTAAGACGCAATTTGAAATGACAGACTTAGGCTTTTTACACTATTTCCTTGGCCTCCAAGTTTTGCAAACCAATGAAGGAATTTTTCTTAGTCTAAGTATGCTTGTGAACTTCTTCGTCACTTTCACATGGATGATTGTAAACCAACCCCTTCTCCCTTCCAGTCTGGAGTCAAGCTTACTGCCACCTGTACTTCTCCTGAAGTTGATGCCACCCTATACCATAAATTAGTTGGTAGCCTCTTATACTTGACCCATACCCATCCTTATCTTTCCTTTGATGTTGGTCTTGTTGCCCGGTATATGCAAACACCCCATGAAATCCATTGGAAAGAAGCTAAAAGGATACTTCTCTATGTTCGTGGTACAGTTCAATTAGGGATACATTACAATTTAGGGGGGACTCCTTTATTGGTTGGTTTCACTGATTCAGATTGGGCTGGCGACCCTGATGATCGGAAACCTACTGCAGGTTATGTTTTCAGCCTTGGTTTAGGACCTGTCATTTGGGCCTATAAGAAACAACAGGATATTGCACTCTCTTCAGCAAAAGAAGAGTACCAAGCAACGATAAATGCAAGTCAGGAAGCCCTATGGCTTCAACAAATCCTTTCAGAGTTTGGATTCCAACACCAGCATCTGACTAGCCTTTGGTGTGACAATCAGAGTGCCATCAAGCTCGCCAAAGACCCAGTTCAAAATCAGCGTAGAAAACACATCAAGCTACACATGAACTTAATCAGAAAGCTCATTCATGATCAATTTATTGAAGTGCTCTTTTTCCCTACAGAAGATCAAGTTGCAGACATTTTCACAAAGTCTCTTACAGAAGATAATTTTTCCAAACTTCGATCTATGTTAGGAGTTCAGTAAGTTGTCATTAAGAGGGGGTAGGCTCTAATGCCTCCTTCCTTCTCCTATTGTGTCACTATTGTAAATCCTTCAATCCTATCCCAAGTTGTTATTAAGGGGGGATGTTAGGATATTTAGACACTTAGG